>WAAB01024263.1:9163-24717 GCA_013389865.1 Piaya cayana
GTGGTTGGACTCGATGATCCAGTGGGTCTCTTCCAACCCGGTGATTCTGTGATTCTGTGATTCTGTGATTCATTAAAAATAATGCATTGATAAATAAACTCTAAGAAATACCTGATCTGTATCTTTTCTACTGATTGGGTAGCCTACTGAATGCAAGGATATTTCTGTGTGTTTCCCTCTGCTTTCCACTGCATAGTTGGAGCACTCTGTCTGATCCTGGGATCTCCAGTACAAGAAAGGTATGCACATGCTGAAGCAAGTCCAGTATAGGACTACAAATATGATTAAGGGACTGGAATGTCTTCCCTAAGAGGAAAAGCTAAGAGGGATGGAGCTGTTCAGCCTGGAGAAGAGCAGTCTCAGGAAGGAATGCCTGATGCAGGGGAATGAAGAAGAGGGAGTCAGACTCTATTCAGTAGTACACATGGGAAATGTGATTCTATTCACTAGTGATGGGAAATGAGGCAATGGGCACAAACCGAAACTAAATAATTTCTGTCTGAGTACAAAAAAATATTATTTTAGGTTGTGGAGATAGTAAAAACTCAGCTGGGCATAGTCCTGAGGAAGCTGTTCTTGATGACCCTCTTCAAGAAGGGCCATCGGACTGGATCTTCTCTAAACCTCCCTCTCAGTCTCAATTATTCTACTAATCTTGATAATTTATTTTAAATACCAGGTCATGATTAACTTGTAAATTAAGTATTAATTGTCTTTACATTTCCAAGTCAACTTTGAATATCAGAGACCTTTCTGGAGGTGCAGAAGACAGTTTGCTAATAAACAAACTATATAATTTACATAATACAAATTTGTTTTTCTAATAAACAAACTACACAATTTACAAAATACAAATTTGTTTTTCTACTATGAGGACACAGATATTTCAGAATTGTTGCTAAAATTTTTGGCCTATAACTTTTCATTATATGTTATTATAGCATTTTGCATTTGACAGACATATGCAGGGAGTACAGTTCATGAAAAACTTTGAATTTAGGTAGGACTTTCAAGTACCATGACAAACTTGGAAGCAACAGGGTTGAGAAATATAATTTATATCTCTGCTCATTTTGAAGACTAATGTAAGATGTAAGTTAAACAAGCAAGAGAAGGGGACAGATTTAAAAGTAAAACCCCCAAAATTTATGTTACTGCAAGGAGCTGATATTAATTGTTGAAATAGGGAAGGTGTTTATCTCTGTATACAAATTAAAATATTAAATAGGCTGAGATACAAAGGAAATAAAAGTGAGAGGAGAAAATTATTTAATTTCATGTTATTTATGTGTTAGAAGTTTCAAAATTCAAAATGAAGCTTCTTTTTTTCCTAAATGATCTTCAGCATATTAAACAGCAATTTCCCCTTGTTCTCCACAGGTGACTTTCCTAAATAGGAAAGCTAATCACTTGTTCATCTGGTAAATTAGTCAGTAATCTACAAAATGGCCTTTCTTCTTATCCCATAGTACCTAAGAGATTTTGAAGATACTTCCTGATAGCTTTTTGGCAATTCATTATGCTATAGCAAACATCATTCCTGCCTACATCCATTCCTGTTTTGTTTAGGGAGAATCAATACATCTATGAGACACAATTTCCTCTTACAAAACACTGTCAGCTCTTCTGCATTCTGTAATAAATCCACCTGTTATTATATTCTCTTGCAGTTTAACTAGGCTCACTGAGACACAGTATCCTGACTGATAACTTGGAAGTTTGGGTTTTTTTTTTAAAATAAAGACATTATGTATACTATCTTCCATCTCTGGCATTTCTGGTAGTAAGAGATTTTTCTGAAAAACAAACAAGCAAAAAAAAAGTAATGACAAACAAACATCATCTTTACCTTATTAAAAATTCTCTATATTCTCTGTTAGTATATTTTGCCTCTGTAACTGTCTTGTATTTGTAGAAAAGCATCTTGAAATTCATAATCAAGAATTACTTTATTTAGAAAATATTCCTATCTTAAATATATTGACAGTTTCTGAAGACCTGAATGTTTATAATTTACAAAGAAGTGTAAGAAGTGTTACAGCAATATTTGGAACAGACTTTTCTAAGTCTAACTCACAAGTTCAGAAAATGAAAAACAGATTCTTGGTTTAGTTTTACTGCTTTTATTTTTATGGGTTTCTGAATCACTCTCAATGCTTTTAATGTTAAGGTTATTTACAGACAGTGTTTTTAGTATGGTACTTCCAGGTTATGTTGACTTCACTAATAATAATGTATTCCTCTGATAGTAGACCTATCTCAAGAAACTAACTAAATTTAAAATTATTTCTTCAAAGTCAAAATTTGGTCATATGTCTAGGCCTGTACCAGTCAATGAGACCACTTACTCTGGAAAAAAAATATTAATCTAGTTATCTTATTTTTTTATAGCATTTGTTTGATTGCAACATGTTTCTGCACACATAAAATTATACATTAAAGTGAGAGTTATTAACAATGTTCACTAGCTGTGTGTCAGTTAAGAACTACTAAAGGAAGATTGCAGTGAAAAAATGCAACAAATTGCTTCATCATCTACAAGCATAAGCCTGAATTATTACACAGTAATGTATTATTTCTTAGCTGCTGTAAAAAGTCATGTTTTCTGCAGCTTAAATTTTGAACAAGTTTCGTACAACCAGCCTTATTATAAAACAACTCCCTCCAACTACATTTGGCCTAATTTTCTTTTTTTCTAAAAATTTTAAGTAGGCAAGAGGAAGGTGAAAATTTGGAGACAATTTATTAAACAGTTTTTCAATTACAGTCCAAAATCTGTAGCCTATTGTGAAATGGTGACTTTTGTCCACTGGTGTTTTTCTCCACAGTGATTGAAAATTGCTTATTATAAGTCCTTTAAATTTCTTATGAATTTAAAGATCTGTTTGAAGTCATTCAGAGGCTAATATTGAATAAAAATATTTTAAACTAATTGAAGGCTTAGGTTTCTACTGTTCTTGTTACCAGTAGGAGGAATATCTGGATACAATTTCCACTATTTCTATTCCCAAAAGAGAAGGAATACATACTTCCAGCTAAAATGTATAAGTTTTCTCTAAACTCACAAAACAATATGTCTCTATTTCTGAGAAATGTAGGTGTAAATTTAGTTCTGCCTTTGCAGGTCTATGCTATACTTTAAATGCTTTAACATAATTTATTGTTATAGTATAAATATCTTATTTTCCAATCAATCTTACTATGAACGTAACTTCTATTTTTCCTTTAATTCCAAAGACACTTTCAAATCATAAAACAAGGTAACTAGAGCTTGTTCCGGAAAAGTTGAATAAAACTTAACAGAAAATTTCTCTTCAAAAGAGAAAAGCTCTGTGTTAAAACAATAACATTTTGCCAATATATTTTAGGAAAAATTGCTAGAATATTTTATTAGAAATGTCTGGACTGAGACAATTTTCTTCTTAAAATCTTTATTCTACCAATTAAACAATTAAAATAGAATGTGTTGGTATCATCATAGCGTCATAGTATCATCATAATGTCTGAAAGCTTTGTATGAAAGGGAAATCAGTAATTGAATGCTGGTTTTTTGGCTTGCTTTGAAATGTAATTTTTAGGTTTCCTGCAGTCTTTCTTATTAGTGCTGGTAGGTATGAACATGGATTTCCTGCTGTCCTCAGTTTCTTCCTTCTACCTGGTGCTTGCCTTGTTTCTCCATTTGTCTCTACATTATACAGCAGTGAGAGAACAGACAGCAGAATGTCTAGACTAACAAAAAAACTACTGTATGTTGGTACCTAAGTCTAAATTCAGTTCCCACTTCCATTAGATGTTTGGCTGCACCAGCTGTACAAAGCATGTCTATTGTCGCAGTGATAGGGTTATGAGAATGTATAGGAGACACTGTAGACAGGAAAATGCAGAAAAAGTTCAACCTGGAAAATAAATACTTAAGGTAACTACGTTAAAGTTATGTAAAATTATTATTCACATAACATTTTACGACATGTTTTTAAAAATATAAAGGCTATTTACAGACTAAAGGAGCATTTCATTACCAACAGATAGAATAATCCAATCTTTTTCAATCTTGATCTTCATTTGATGTCTGGAAAACTGGCCTCATTGAAACCAGCAGATAAGAGAGTAATGTGAATGTAGCAAATTTGTGTGAAAAGACTATCCAAAATTGTCCAAGAGGCCATTTGACTAACAACTGACCATAATCAAATGTTCTGGAAGAAGATGTGCACATCTGTGGAAGTAGGTTTGTGTGTGTGGTTAAAGCTTTTACGGATAAGTCGTAGGAGGCTGCTTACAGGTCTCTAGGCATTATCAATTCATGAGACTTGAAGTGAGTGATTTTACCTTGCAGCTGTAGGCACAATTAAACATTGGTTTATGCAAGAAAAGAAGTAAACCCAAATACTGAAAAACCTAATTAATTACGTGTTTCATAACTGCAATAGTAAATGAAGTACGGTGAATTTGGTTTTGGTTTCCAGTCATTTATGGCTTATATTTTTGTGTATGTTATGTATTCATTAAGATTGCATATTTTTGTCTGACTCAAATTTCAGCTGTTTAGCAGACAGCAATGTTACCTTTTTGAATGTCTTCACTGGGAATTTAGAAGAATTTTACACATTCTCTACCTGTATGCCTAATCGAGGTGTCTCATGAGAGAATTAATAAATCAATGTGTTTTATCCTGTGGGATATGTAACCAAATAAGAACAAGCAGTTCTATTATAGTTAAGTGGCTAACAGTCTGAATTGCTACTGTCCATTGACTACGATAATAACGACCTTTACAGTCTGACTGTGTTCCTAACCCTTAGATTGTAAAAAAAGAATAATTAGATTTAATGAACATGTTTAATACTGGAATGGACCTCAGATATGTTTGTGTTCAGCATTTTATGCCAGAATCTAAGCCTTGTTAGCATACATTTCATTAATTGCTCTATTGCAGTTGTGCCAAAGAGAGGCAGAATATATTTTAGATTAAGCACTAACTTTATACTGTCAGTGCTTAGTAGACAATAAAAATGGTGAAGATTAGCTAGTCTGGAATCAACAACAGGGAAAAAATATAACAGTGGTGAAAAAACTGAGAAATTCACAAAAGATCAATAAATGTTAAAGAACCAGGTCTTAATATCAGTGAAACAAATTTACTGAAAAAAAAAATTAGTAAGCTTGTACTGGTGGGGTGTGTGGTTTTTTGTTTATTTTGTAATAGCTGTAGGTTTTTCTCTCCAGTCTCTGGACTGAGTTTGACAATGCTTTGTTTATAGTACTTTCCAGTTACTTGTCACAGTTTCGTGGTTGGTTTGTTTGTTTGTTTTATATTTTTCTGTGAGTGTACACTTCAGTTTTCCTGAAGTTTGTGTTGTGAATGAAATCTGGCAGGCATTTGAAGACAATTACTTGAATTCAATCACAGGCAGCAGGAGGCCTGCATGCATAAGAAGGGAGTGCTTGACTGAACTGAAATGTACAAAGGAAGCATAAAAGAGGTGGAAGCAGAGGCAGGTGACCTAGGAGAAGTACAGAGATGCTGTCCAGTCCTGCAGGGACAAGGTTAGAAAAGTGTAACCAACCTGGAGTTAATACTGGCAAGGAATGAGAAAGGCAAAAACCAGGATTCTAGAAATAAATAACATTCATATATCCAATTTTATTAAATGAACTGAAAAGCTCAGGAGAGGTGGGGAGGAAACCCTGACAACAATATTATTCTCAGTAATTCTACCTTTTCTTCTTTCCTTCTCTTTTTTTTTTTTTTCCTAATTGCTTGAAACAAATTGTTTCTGAATTATTCCACAGGCTTGCCAATGCTGCTAAGAGCCCCTTAGGATGGAGGTAGTCCTGAAGGACAAAGGAGTCCAGAAAGACTGGACTTAAAGGCACAGGAAAGAAATCTTAAAGGCACAGGAAAGAAATCTTAAGGGATCAGGAGCAAGCAATCTCCATGTGCTGAATGATAATCCATCAGGAAAGACTATCAGCCTGCCTGAACTGAGATCTTTGGCTGGAGTTTTGGGGAAAAGGAATTTACGATCTTTTGAAGAAGGGACAGGCAACTCGGGAGGATTACAAGGATGTTGTAAGGTTATGAAGGGAGAAAATTGGAAGGACCAAAGTCCAGCTAGAACTTAATCTTCTTACTGTCATGAAAGACAATTTAAAAATGTTTGTAAAAATGCATTAACAGCAAAAAGGATGGTTAAAGAGAATCTCCAACTTTATTTTATGTGGAAGGAAGCATAGTGACAAAGTATGAGGAAAAGGATGGCTTACTTAGTGCCTTTATTGTTTCAGTCTTTAGAAGTAAGACCTGTAGTTCTCTGGGTACTCAGCTCTCTGAGTTGGAAGACAGGGAGAGGAGTAGAATGGAATCCCCATTATCCAAGGGGCTAGTGACATGTTACTCCACATAGACACATAGAAGTCTATGGAGCCAGATGGGATCCAGTCAAGGATATTGAGGGAGCTGGTTTAAGTGCTTACCAAGCCACTTTCCATCTTTTGTCAGCAGTCCTGGCTGATTGGTAAGGTCACACTTGACTTGGAGTTAGCAAATGGGATACCCAACAAGGCTCAGTCCTGGGTCCTGCACTTGTGTCACAACAACCCCATGCACTACGGGGTCAAGGAACGCTGGCTAGAAAGGTGCTGGGTGGAAAAGATTTTGTCTGTATTCTTTCAAGGGAAAATAAGATCAGTAGCTAATGTTGAAAATAATGTAGTTTTATTTTTGAACATTTCAACAACGTGAAATTCTTTATTTTCTTTTGGGGAATCTGAAATACTATATGAAGGATGAAGTTTTCACAATAAGTGTTTGGATGGTTTTAATGCACCTTCCATATTTGTGAAGTCCAATCTTATTCAAGGAGTACAAAAGGGCCAAAAATCAGATTTAAATATGTCAGGCAGGGAACTGAAAAAAATCTTCAGAAATTCTCTGTGCATGAGGTCCTGTAGGGCAACTGTGTGAAAGCTTTTGTCATATTTACATAATTGAACATGTTGAAATAGCAAGGTATGAAGTTGATTTTACTTCAGCTATTTATCCATATGGATACTGAATTTGAGAGCAACTGAATAAAACTTCACTACAATACTTGTTGAAGCATGCCTGTATTTTTTATAGTTGTGTTTATAGACCATAATTTTGAACACAATACATTCCTGCCTATAGACAGAAAGTTATTTCAAACTAAACTAAGTCAAAGAACCTGTAACCAAAAGAATGTGGATTTTCAAGTATTTTCATTTATCTTGGATAAACATTGATTACATTTGTTTAGCTTGCTTTGATTAAGTGACAATAAAATCTGCATATTTGGCTGTACTGTAGGGTCTCTACATGATAGAACATCCATTTGAAATTCTGCAAACTTGAAAACAATTATATTGTAATAATTAATTACTGTCAAATAAACGTATTTAAATATATGGATCCTGATTTGATTGTGTTCTACGCTTTAATACTACTTCATCAATAATAATCACTGAAAGTATGAGTAACAGCTGAATTATATATTATTTATTCAAAGTATCTTGTTAGACAAAAAGATTGCATTTAGTACAGTGTCATGAAGGCTAATTTGAAAACAATGGGTAATCATTAAGAGCAATGGACAATTGAAAATTTTATAGGAAAGATTTTGGGTCATATATCTGATTACACTAAGATCATGAAAATAAACTCTTTCAGGGTACAATGTTTTTCAGCTCCATAAACTTCTTTTCTATCTTAATATTTCGAAACCGCAGTTTTCAGTCTTGGAAGTGTTTCAATATCTCCTCAGCATAACTTTGTAAAAAACACCTCATTAAAACCACAGCCCTTCAAAAAAAAGAAACCTCATAACTTACAGAACACAAAGCAATTTTGTTAAGCAAGTTGTTTTTAACTTTTGATTTCTCCTTTTTTTCTGCTAGGCACTGTTTAAGGAAGACAAGATTTGTTCCATCCCAAATTTTCAGTATCAGTGGCCTGATTTTATCTAATTTTCTTGAAAAAAAGGCATTTCCAGCTCATCTGATAACATACAAAACATTATTTTCAGAACATGTATACGTAATATTTGCAGGTGATCTCTGGTATCTCTTTAGTGTTCAATATAAACTGTCACAACAGATCATTAAATGTATATATTTACTAGTTTAACATAATAATAATCTATTAAACATTAAATCTTCATATAGCATGAATTATTTTATTGCCAATTACTTTAAATAGAGTGTTTCATTTAAATTATTTTTCCTTGCTTATTCTAAGCACGAGGCAGGCTGTCCTGTAGAGAATTTTAGGGTCAATAAAATGCAGCTTTGTCATTCAAGACATGTCAGTGTCAATACTTAGATATAGATAGGATTGTACTGATTAAATACTACTCTATATCTATATCTGTATCTATATATCTTTATCTATCTATTTCTATATGAGGAAAAGATACAAAAACATTGTGATTATTTTCATTAGGGGGAAAAAAAACCAACATGACTTGATAAAGTTTAATTATTCAATATTGTAGTATATCAGAGGATTCTGTCTGCATGACAATATAGCAGAAGTATTTTATTAAAACTATTAACTTATACTTCTTCACACAACTTTTAGACTATGAATATTCCTAAAAAATCTTGTACGGAACAGAGGTGTTTGTGTGCATGTGTCTGTCTGAAAAATTCATATTCACTGTAATGTAATTCAGGTTAATTATTTTCAGAAGGATAAGGTCTTCCTATTAATGAAACTAAAAAACATAGCAGGATCAGGAGTATATTTCAGTATGTATAAAATGGCACAGGGAAATATACTGTGGAAGCCACATTAACTCTTTTTATTTATGTTTTAAGCCATTTGCTTGCTTTCAAAGTTCTATAAATGCTTATAGATAAGTGTCCTGCTGTTCTCTGGCTTATCTTAATTATTCTTAGACAAAGAAGAGTAATACAGACATAAATATTTCGTCTGAACCAGTATGCGAATACATTCATTTTTTCAGGTTTCTACAAAAATGAGTTCTTACAGTAAAATCTTTATTTACTCTCATTTTATTGACATAAAGATTAATCACAGAATCACTGAATAGTTTCAATTGGAAAAGACCTTTAAGAACATGGAGTCCAGCCATTGATCCAGCCCTGATAAGTCAGCCTCTAAGCCATGTCTCCAAGTATGACATCTACTTGTCTTTTAAAAGCCTCCGGGGATGATGACTCAACCACCAACCTGGGCAGACTGTTCCAGTGCTTGATAACCTTTTCAGTAAAGAAATTCCTCCCAATATCCAACATAAATATCCCCTGGCACATCTTGAGGCTATTTTGCCTTGTCTTGTCACTAGCTACTGGTAAGAAGAGTCCAATCCCCACCATGTTAAATTCTAATATGTTAGTAGCAACACTGATTTCAAAAGGGGTTTTACATTCTTAATGTTTTCCTTGTTACTAATTTTTTTTTCTTATTCTGTATTCAGGAAGACTGCGTTTAAAGACTAGTGTCTTCTGTTACTCTTGAGACTGATATGACACACCACCAATATAAAAATAACTAGGTGTTTAGTGATTTGGTAAGGGAGTTTTTATAATTTTTTCAAATAGAGACTTTTTGTATTTTGTATTATCAGAGAAAACAACTATGATAATTAAAAGAACTGAAGAATTTTCCAGTGTATGCAAAAAGCAGAAAGTAATTACAAAACTAAAAAGAGTGAAATTAATTGGCAGGAAACAAACCTTTTAGAACATACTTAGTCTTCTGTAATAAAAGGCCTATAGTCAGAAATCCTGCTCACACTCAAGTAAGTAATATAATATAAGTTGGATTTAACTTTTTTTATGGTTCATGATTAGAATCTTCTTACTATTAAATTTCAAATCCAGGAAAAAATAGTCTTGTATGATCATTTAGCAAAATTAAATTCTAAATCAGTTTAGTACTGCAGTTTCCATTTCTGTCTTTGCGTTAAGTCCTACACTCAATAATTATTGTAGGAAGTTTTCTATTACATTAGTATCCATGGCTGAAGCGGACCACTCACATTGTATGTTGAACAACTGTAAGTCTAGGAGCACTGAATGACATCAGCAGTCAGCAGTTCTATCTTACATATCTTGAAGGATGACAATAATCAACTTTTGATAATCTAGCTGTAAAATTTCTAATTTTTTAATACTTTTTAATTAAGGCTTTCTAACTTACTCTGAAATTTAATGGGTAAGATTACTGGAGAGCAATGGATTTGATGGATAAGTAATTGGCTGCATGGTCAAATCCAAACAGTTATAGTCAATGACTCAGTGTCCAAGTGGAAACCAGTAATGAGTGATTTCCGTCAAAGGTCAGTACCAGGACCAATAGTGCTTAATATCTTCATTAACGACATAGACAGTGTTATTGAGTTGGTAGGCTGCAGGGAAACAAAGTGTGTTGCCATGGTCTTCTCCATGGACTGCTGGGGAATTTCTGCTCTGGCACCTGAAAGTATACTTTACACAAAAAATTAATTTCCTGACAACTGGTTATGAAATGGGTTATCAGTGTTCTCTGTTTTGGGTTATAACTGAATATATCAAGGCCTTTATATCAGTTACAGAATTAGAGAACTTGATGAGAACAGTGTTTAAAACTGGGCTAGTTTCAAGCTACTAAAAACAGATAACTGTATTGATACTTTTTAATAATACCAATAGCCAATGACTAGTTCTAAGTCCCTAATAGTTATTAAAACTACAAAATGTAACCATGAATACTTTATAAGATTTATCTAAATTAGCTGAGTGTATATAATACTGTGGAGCTTCTGCTGCTGTCCGTGACTCTCTCAGCTACTGAGTATAGAGTATCTGGTTCTGTGATGCCTACAGATGTTTTTAATCAGACAGCCCTTTTTCTTCTCTGTTTCTTCTAGCTAGTATTTTATGCCTCTTAGACCCATCTCCAAGCAAAAACATGGTGATCTCACTTGTTCTTTGCATGGTTCATTTTATTTCTGGAATCAGGATTGTCTTGGTTTCTCCAGGCATCTGTCTTGCTTATTCAGTATTTTTCTGATCCCATCAAGCCCCCTCTCTCACCTGCTCAATCTTACAGATATTATGACATTTTCCTGCACCTTTTTCATCTAAACACTTGACAGGTTTCCCTTTGCTTATTTGGGATTATGGCTGTTTATTTATAAATTTAAGCTTAGCTGTTACAAAATGTTATTAGTGCTATACAATAGTTAGCAGTTACAGTGTTACAGAGTACTTGTACTGCTCTTAACATTATCTGAGTGCTTTGGTTTAAGTTTAAGCCAAACACATACTAATATTTTGTTTAATGTGTTTTATTTTGTCAGTGTAATAGGCTTTTGCTTTGGCTAAAGTCTCCTGTTGCATCATATTGGACAAGACAGTCCTTATTTGTATCTCTATAGTATATTTTTATGTCTAATTTATATGCACGCTAAAATTTACACTACAGCAAAGACTGTCACTCAGTACTTGTGTGTCCAGTGTCTGTTAAAGGAATGAATTCCAAGTGTGCCCTATTTTTCTAACACTGTTTTGTAAAGTAGATGCATCCTTTAACCTCACAAATGAAAAAACCATTTTGTTTCACGTACTTTGTTATTTAATTTGTTTTCAATGCTTTTAAAAAACTTTAATCCTTCTTGTACTTTCTTTTGTCCAGTGACTGAGAATCCATTCCTACTACCAAAAGAGAGGGTCAATTTTATTTCAGTCAGGACTGAAGTATATAACATAGAAACCCCAAGCTCTGCTCATTATTTGGGTATTTTTCATACCTAACCTCCTAACAGTCTTTGATCTTGCTCGTGTAGTATTCTTGCAGTGTATCAGGGACGTGATGAAACAGAATCTCCTAATTTAAAATAAGTGGCTCCCAATACACAGGTAATTGGATCTAAATAATTCTAGACCCACTTAGACCTTGCAGATACTTCTATCAAAAAGACTTAGGAGACTTGCATAACGTACTGCATAAAACTAAACTCTTCTACTGCACTAGTTAACAGTACTGTCAGGAAAAGAATCTTACTAGAATGTGTCAGTTGTCTCATCATTGATCAAGAATATGCAGGCTTATTCATTAAATAACATATAAAATATAATTAAAGGAAGAAATAAAGAATTGAAGTCTGAGCATCATTAAATAAGAAGTATCCATCACAGAAAAAAAAAAGAAAATTGAATTTCTTATTTCTCACATAATCATGTTCCTCACTCCATTAAAGTAAATAAAATAAAACAAAATAAAATAAACCATCAAAATGTCTTGTATCTAACACATTTATCTGAGTCAGCAGATATTCATGTGATTTAGTCCTTTTTTTCCACTTTTTGCTCCATCTTTCTGTTGCATGTAATAACAGATTACTCATTCCTCACCTGTCATATTATGTTAACCTTAACCTTTGTTACCTTTATGTTAACATCTGCCTATCTCTGAATTGCATGAAATTCAACATGCTATGAATTGATAGGGTTTCTGAAGTTTTTCTACTGTGGTTAAAAATATTAGGAGTTTTGAAGGCATAAAGGAAAGAAAACTGTATAGCAAACCCTAAAAAGATACAGACTCCCTTGTGTTACTCAGTTCCTCATAATAGCTATGCTTTCTTAGATTTGAAGAGAACCTATGACTCTGCATTTCATGACACTAAGCTCTCGGTGGTAACTTTAAGAATGTAAAGGGAATACATTGAAACTAAAACAAAGTATCTTTTTCTAGGCTCTGATTCAGCAAAACTATTATACATTTGCCTAGCTCTAGTCATCTGAATGAGCTAAAGGATTTCAGGGTTAAATAAAAGTGTAATCAGGTCTATATCTGAGAGAGGAACACATGAAAATTCCACATGAAATTTTAGGTAGTAACAGGAAGATTACTTCACTGACTAGGATGTATTATAAAGTACATTTTTAAAGAGGAAAGAGAAAAGCATGACAATTCTTATCCAACAAAGTTTTGACAAGTTGCTTAGCTGAAATTGAGGTCACAAGCCATTCATCTTTAATTAATTGTGGTGTTCAGACAAAGACAATTTACTTAGGTAGAGACTAAGTGAAATACAAAATACTCAGCTTATTTGGTTTTGCTGTGGAAGTAAGGAGGGGGTTTATCATCAGATATAACAACATATTTTCTTTAAAAGCCAACTGACTACTTTTTCTGTGTTTCATTTGTCTAGCCAAACATGGTATTTGTTAGCAAATAGGCATCCATGCTAATGCTTTTCCAAATGAATAGTTTTTACCAGAAAGAAAAAAGATGTTTTCACTTGGAGAAAGTTCCATGAATCCTTGTGTAGGATAAAGGATTGTCCTGAGTAAAACTAATAAACGTTTCAATGATTTTGCTTGCTCTGCAAAAACTATCATTAATTCAGAATCAGTAGCTAAACTATTTGGAAAAATAGCCATTAAAAAAAATGTGCAGGAATAATCTGACTGTTAGGATTGTTTTGTTTTGAAGAAATAACTTCTGTCAAAGAGGCTCAACATATTTTACTTTCTTTTTCATTTTTGTTCATTTGTTTTAATATTTAGAAATAGATGGTAGACAGATGTGTAATAAGAATTATATACACTCCAAAAGAATTTCACCTTTTATTGTTGGATGTAGTCATATCATAGTAGTATTTCTAATGCCTATTAAAGTACAGGGAATTAGGACAAAACAGAAAAAGACGACATGGAATAAAACTTAACTTTTAGAGTTTAGGAAGTAAAAAACCTATATATCAGTACAAGATAGGTCTAGAATATTTCAGAATTATTTTTGATAAATGATTAAGTTTTATTACTGGTTAATAGTGTTAATATCCCTATTTTACCCTGTTGAAATACATGTGATATTTGCTGTAGTGCTGCTCTTCCAGTAATGTGAATCTCCCTACAAACTTTAAGAAACAACATACAACCAAGTATATAATAATTAAAAATTTCCTCTAACAGACAATACCTTAACGTATTTATATCGCTATATAAATAAACACACATGTATATATCTATAATAAAATCTGTCAAGAGAAATTACACATCAGACATATATGTGTCTATAGGAGCTATCATTTTCTCCAAAATCAATATGTCTTAGTTTTCCTCAAGTTTTTCACATTTCCAGAGTTTTGAGATTTATTTTCTTCCAAAGGAATGCAGCTTTATGTAGATTCAAAGATTAAAATCTGGCACTTAACATTCTGCCAAAAGCCTAAAAATAAGGATCAGGTGCTTAAGCCAAGAGAAGTGAATGTATCATGTAAATCTGTGGTCTGTGATGCCATGTCCCATTGCTAAGATGAGCAGTTATAAACAGGAAGTTTGGTTTTAATCCCAGGCTGCTACCTATTCTAGGAAGAATAAAACAACTTCCACTCTGTTTCTCACTACTTCCTCCTCAAAATTTTCTTTTGTTGTGTTGTCTTCAGAAGGTTTACAGCTGTTCAGATTAATGAGCTGTGGTTTCTATCACAGGAAAGGTTCTGTTTAATCATTTCCTATTTCCTAGGTATACAACAAATCATCTTGGTTTACGATTGGACTTCATACATCTTGTAGCAGAAATTGGTTTTCTTTTGTGATGGTCAGAGGATGCCTGGTACAAAGCGATCACTAAATGATAATTTTCTCAGTTCTAGGGAAGGTGAAGAGTGGGATTAGCAGAATAGTAACATTAAATTTCCAGAAGGCAGACTTTGGACTGTTCAGAAGGCTGGTTGGCAAAGTCCCAAAGTTGGGAGACAGTCCTTAAGGGTAAGGGAGCCCATGGGGGCTGGGAGCTCTTCAAAAAGGAAATCCTAGCAGCTAAGAAGTAAGCTGTTCCCATGTTCTGGAAAAGGAGCCAACTTGGGAAAAAACAGCTTGGATGAGAAGGGAGATCTTGAGAGACATCAAAAAGAAGAGGAGGGTCTATGAGATCTGGAAGAAGGGACAGGCATCTTGGGTAGACTACAGGGAGGAAGTAAGATTATGAGGAGGAAAATCAGGACGGCTAAGGCAAAACTAGAAATTAAATCGACTAAGTCTATGAAAAATAATAAAAAAATCTTTCTATAACAGGTGATCTTGAGTGCTATCATGAAGCACATGCAAGGGAACTGGGTGACCAGGCCCAGTCAACATGAGTTCACAAAAGGCAGGTCTTGCCAAACTAACCTGATTGCCTTCTATGATAAAGTGACCTGTCTACTGAACAAGGGAAAAGCTGTAGATGTGGTCTTCCTGGACGTCAGTAAAACCTTTGACACAGTTTCTAACAAATTTCTGCTTCAGAAACTGTCAGCCTCTGGCCTGAACAGGCACACACTCTCCTGGGTGGAAAACTGGTTGGATTGCCCGGCCCAGAAAGTGGTGGTAAATGGAGTTAAATCCAGCTGGAGGCCAGTCACAAGTGGGGTCCCCCAGGGCTCAGTGCTGGGTCCAGCCCTGTTCAATGTCTTCATCAATGACCTGGATGAAAACTTTGAGTGCACCCTTAGCAAGTTTGCAGACAACACTAAGCTGTGTGGAAGTGTCGATCTGCTGGAAGGGAGGGAGGCTCTGCAAAGTGATCTGAACAG
>WAAB01024263.1:25118-38895 GCA_013389865.1 Piaya cayana
GAATGGCCTCAAGCTCCACCAGGGGAGATTTAGGCTGGACATCAGGAAAAAATATTTCAGGGAAAGGGTCACTGGGCACTGGAACAGGTTACCCAGGGAGGTGGTTGATTCACCTTCCCTGGAGGTATTTAAAAGACGGGTGGATGAGGTGCTGAGGGATATGGTTTAGTGATTGATGGGAGTGGTTGGACTCGGTGATCCTGTGGGTCTTTTCCAACCTAGGAATTCTGTGATTCTATGATTCTATGTATAGCAACCCTGCAGCAAAACTCCTAACCCATGACTCAAGAGAAATACAAATAGGGTGCAATAATATTGTGATGGCTTTATTTTCTTGTTCTCACATTTCTTGGAGTATTTTATATATCTGTAGCTGACATGAAGACATGGCCTCTTGTATTAAGTTCCAATAGTCTATTATGACTTTTTTTCTGATTTTCTTTAATGAGTATTTCATTTATACTCTCATTATGTATATCATATATTGATATTCAGGAAGGTAAATTATTAAAAAATATGCTTTTTTTTTTTTTTTTTTTATATTAAGGAAGATTAATTTTTAAAAAATATTTTTTTTTTTTTTTTGCTGGTCTATCTAAAGCTGTTGTATCATTTTCCATACTTGCTGCTTATACATTATTTCAAGATTACAAATGTAGATTATAGATCAATTATTGCAAACTAATTCTTTTGCACGAGATGATAAGAAAGACTATTTCATCATATTTCACTATTCGTGGTTTGGTAGTAACATATTTACCTGTGACATTCTCCACATTTGTTAATAAATGACACAGTGTATGATCTTATATATCTTTAATTATCAATTATCTGTTACTAAATATGAAAATATTCTTCAAATTTCTCATTTTACATTTCCCAAGATTTTCTATAAAATTATTCCCTTATCACAACTGATGCCCTGTTACTTGTACGTTATCTGACATTATATCCAAGATAAATAAGTCTTTATCTATTTGCCTTATATTTAGTGAAAACAGTTTGATAGTTATTCCAATGTCTTTGTTAAACCTCTTTGTATGCTACTGCACAGCTATATTTGTACATCTTTTCCTAGTTTTTGTATCGCTGCAGAAACTGCTGTTACTGCTTCTCAGTACTTTAAGCTGGTTTGTTTGGGGTTTTTTTTACACATACTACAAGGTTCTAGATGTTCAATTGCTGAAGAGAATATGGGACATGCAGCTTTCAAACTTTTTAATCATTACTGAAGCGATATACATGGTTTATTATAAACATTACAAGACACAGTCACAGCTGTGTAGTTCCTCTGTCTTCTTCCTTGCCCTGATCAGTTCAGGACAGCATCAGTCTATGCAAGGTAAGTACTTGATTATGCCTACACTAGCAGAATGATCAGAAGCATGCTTTTGAAGCAAATACAGTGATTATACTCATTGGCTGTGCTTTACCTAGCCTGAAAGAAATAATGTTTATCACTGTTCATATTATGCTATTTTTCTTGGAATGTTAATGTAGATGAACAGGGTAATATATAGATCTTTTCTATTTCAGAAATATGTATGAATAATATATAATTGATGGGAAAAACATCTAAAAGCTATATTCTTCAGATATGACCTATATATGCAAATAGAACAGACCATTATAAAATTGTCCCTAGCATAATCTTCAAGTTTTCATACTCATATGACTTCCGTTTAATATTATTTTATCTATGCCAAAAGTATGAGAGGTGTGGTTGAAATGACTGACAGATGGGATGTCATGGAGAGGGACCTGGACAAACTCAAGAAGAGGGTCCATGTGAACCTCATGAGCTTCAATAAAGTCAAGTGCAAGGACCTAATCCTGGGTTCAGACGACACCTAGTGCCTCACTCTGTTCAGATCAGTCTGATGCCTTGAACACAGCTGTGGTCACTAAACAAATTACAACACAATTAGGATTTGATCTGATACACCATACTGCCAAGAAAAAAGGAGATATGGTGAGATAAATCAGAGAAGGAGAAAGAAGAAGCAGGGGAAAAGGAAAATTCACCACTCCATGGGCCAGAGAAGTTCCTTAGGAATATGTGGTCCATCAAGTAGCAATTCCTCCCACAGCAATTTTTCAGGAACATGTGGCCCAGTAGTTCTTCAGGTCATTCAAGTGAGTTCTAAAACTGGGGCATGCTAGAAGGAAGGTTCTGGAATTGGGTCTGGGATCTTCAGGGTCACTGGCAGTTCAACAGACACTTGCCAGAATGACCTCATTTATTTGAGTGCACATGAGCAGTCAGATCAGGGGGAGCAGTGCCTGCTGCTGCACCTCCTCTCCTCACTGCTCCTGCAGCTGAACAGGTCAGTTAGCTGATCTGCAGGTGATGATAGCAAGCATTACCTGCTCCTACGCCTCCCCCTCTCATTATTAACCAGAAGTCACAGAAAAGACCCTCAATGGTATACAATCCTGCACTCAGACAATATTTGAAACACAACGAATATAAGTAAAGAAGTCGGTCTGTATACACACACAGAATGAGAACATGTTCTTTATTTAGAAAAACACTTAAAACTCTCACACCAACAGTTAAGTTGATCTATGGCAAAATATTATCTCTTGAACGTAGGAATTCTTGATACAATATGTTTTCAACAGTTTTTGTCTTCTTATTCATTATGTGGGCACAGTTTTGTAGTGTCATTCTTCAGGGATCCAAGTGCTGTAAACCTATACTGTTTACTTGTACTCTTTGAAACAACTACCTGATGGGAGATTGTAGAGAGGAGGGTGCTAGGCTCTTCTCCCAAGTAATATGTGATAGGACAAAGGGGAATGGACTCAAGCTCCACCAGGGGATGTNTATATCTGGTTTAGTCTAATGTTTTAATACCTTATTACCTACTTTTTTAAAAGC
This sequence comes from Piaya cayana, assembly GCA_013389865.1. Lineage (NCBI taxonomy): Eukaryota > Metazoa > Chordata > Aves > Cuculiformes > Coccyzidae > Piaya > Piaya cayana. Next base: position 28,003 of record WAAB01024263.1, read on the forward strand.
AGGTCAGGGAAAGATGCCTATAGTAACTCAAGTTGTTCAAGTTTAGGAATTCTTGATACAATATGCTTTCAATAGTTTTTGTCTTCTTATTCATTACGTGGGTACAGTTTTGTAGTGTCATTCTTCAGGGATCCAAGTGCTGTAAACCTATACTGTTTACTTGTACTCTTTGAAACAACTACCTGATGGGAGATTGTAGAGAGGAGGGTGCTAGGCTCTTCTCCCAAGTAATATGTGATAGGACAAAGGGGAATGGACTCAAGCTCCACCAGGGGATGTTCAGACTAGATATCAGGAAAAAAAAAATCATGGAAAGGGTTATTGGACACTGGAACAGGCTGTCCAAGGAGGCAGTGAGTCCCCATCCCTGGAGGTATTTAAAAGATGGACAGATGAGATGTTCAGGGACATGGTTTAGTGGCAAGTAGGATGGTTGAACTTGATGACCCAAGTGGTCTTTTCCAACCCAGTGTTTCTATGATTCTATGAAAAAATTATCTCCTTGTAGAGAAATTTGAATCATTTATGTTTCCTTGTGTCTAACTTCGGAAGTGATGCTACCTTATCAGAAAAAGTGAGATAACTGTAAAAGTTTATGTGGTTTACTAAAATTGCATTATTTCAGCATAGTCTATATGAAAGCACACCAAATTCTACTCTGAATGTATTAAATGCTACTCAGAATACTTTACTTGTAACATCCTGTCAGTCACCTGTGTTAGTGAGTGAAGATTTTTAAGATGAGATATGAGTGTCTTAAAACTTACATTTCCTCAAGCAATTTTTCTGAAATGCTACTATATATCTTTTTTATTTTACATTAAATTGGGTTTCACAGAATAAAATAGCAAAACATATTTTCTTAGTAGCATTGGAATGGTTCTAATTCACAACTTTACATGTACAAATAGTATAATACCACAAGTTTGACAACTTTATGTTTAATAACACAAATTGATCCCAAAGTTCTTTAATATACTGTACATAGAGAAAAGAGGATTTTATCCTCACAATTTTTCTCCCAGTATTGGTGTAAGCTGGACAGTTTCCTCCTTCCTTGCAATCTATTAGGATAATGGCTAGGATGCAGTTTTGTATAGGATACCCTGGACACATATCTCCACCTGGGGTTATATGTACTTATTCATTACAATTGCATATAAATAACTGTGTAAAGGAGAATTACAAATGTTTGGTGATGTATCCTTCAAAAAAACAGGACTAAATTTTCCTGTAATTGTTGTTTAATTAAGTCCTTTGTTATTCCTATGGAATAAGAAAGATAATACAATTTTATGTGAGGAAATGGGAACTGTATAATAACTGTGTTATATGACAAACTTACTAATAAAATCTATTAAAAGTTTTCATAAGAGCAATGAGATATACCCTTGTGAAAGTTATTTCTTTGGCTGGTAAGTGCTTCTCTGGCAAGTACTGCCTCAGGGAATGTATATACCAGCTTTATTCATTGATTAAAACAATGCAAAATACAAATCTTACTGACCAAAATACAAATCAAGTCTTTGAAATCTATCAAAGACACATAATACGATAAACTTTCTTAGGGAACTTACTATTGCATGTACTTCCAAACTGTCCATAAATGTAATAAACTGATCCTCTCCATTTATTTTAAAGTCTGCAATAATTATTCACAGACCATGTTCAAAACTGTGGAAAGATATTTACATGTATATTTAATGAAGGAATAAGACCCTCTTTAGAAAAAAAGGAGATATTTTATTCCTTTTTATGAATAAGGGCAATTACAGTTAATTCCACTTTCTCTTTCTTCTTTCTGTATCGTTCTAACAGTGTATGAAACTAGAAAGCCTCATTGTAAATGGCTATTGGATGAAAGATTATGTTCTTCAAAAGTCTTGAAAAAATTAGCAATGCTATATCCATGTAAACTTAGCATTTCTTCTAATTCAGATGCTGGAATTGATACTTAATTGCACATAATTTTCTTATTAGTTGTGATCACAAACAATTGGTCAGGGGTTTTTTTGTTTATTTAAAACCTTGCACCAAAGACTCTGTGATTTTACAAATACCATTTTTTTTGCAATTACAGAAAAATCTTTTTATTTCTCAAGACAGTTTTAAAATTATGGACAAATATCTCTAAATATTGACTTTAAATTTTGGGAACTCCCCTGTAGACTTCAAAACTCCTAATTATCAATTATAAAAGACAGTCTGAGATTTATTTTTTTACTAATGGCATCATATATGTTAGTACCCATATACTTTTTTTTTTTTAATGTGACACTTCTGCCATTTTTGTGCAATAGTTGCAACACTATTGAGGTAACTCATTTTATCAGAGCACGATCTTTGTCTTGAAGACTGATACACAGTTGCTTCAGAATAAGTTAATCTTTTACAACAACTAGGTTAAAGTTCCTGAAATCTACAATTTTTCATACTTTAAAGATAAGGTTTTCTTGGTTTGGTAATATGAAATGAATGTAAACTTCTTTACTAATTCCATCCTTAATTTACCATCATGCTCCTTTTTGGATATGCTGTTTAGAATAAAAGTTCTGTTGACAGGCTACAGGCTGCTGAAAGGGCCTTACAAACCTATGATGTAAAATTATGGAACAATGATTTATGAAGAGCAAGTTTTATGGTAGGATAAGATGTGATATGTCTCAACATCAGTTCTTATATTATAATGACTCTTTTATGTAGAATGCCACAAATATTATTCTATAAAACTGAGGCTTAGTGCTTATTTAAATTTGAGGTGTGTCTATAAAACCACGATGTCAATGTTGGCTTAAAAATATTGCCGTTTTCTAAAAAATCATAAACTTTACAAATGGTGGTTGATATATTGCAAAGTCACGCAAGAAAACCTCCAAACACAAGCAAATAAAATTATTAGAAAAAGCAACTATTTAAAAAATATGTAGTATATTAAGTTTGAGGAATACACTAAGGATGTAGTGGATTTGGTCAATGAATATCATATTCTTCACTGCTGGAGTGTTCATTCTGGTAACAAGAATATCTTCTGTGTGTAATGTATAATTTTGATATTTTTCTAAACCAGAAGACTAAAAATCAAGTGCAACTTACATTTAAATTAATTGTTAACTTTCTATTACTATAAGACAACACAATAAGTTATGGAGATCCACTTGCTACTTATGATACTTTGGCATATGTGTATGGTAACAGTACAATTACTTTCTACTGCCAGTGATTTAAGCAGATCAAGATAATCTCTGTCAACTTATAGAATGTGAGTTCAAATTAAGTGTTTTACTCTAAAAGTAACATTTTAAGACATTAAGTCTTAACTTTATTCAGCTTCATTGAAGTTTTGCTGTTTGCTATTTGTCAAATAGTTCCCTTCCCTGTGCTATAGTAGAAGTTTTCATAAAGGTAATATGCATCTGAAGTCATTAATAGATAAGATTAGTTACTAAATTCTTTTAAGGAAATGGGTACTAGGAACACTTATAAGTGTTCCTAGTGATAAGTGTCCCTAATGATAGAAAAGTGATTATCCAGAAAAACAGAAACAAAGCAGAAGAGGATAACTTCATGAAGAGAAATACTAATTAGGAAATACTTAGTTGCTGCAGTGAATAAAATGCAGGAAACAGGGAATTTTGATTCATTGAAAACCTAAAAGGTAGTAAGAAATGTAGAACTTTCTACTAGTTAAACACTCAAGGAAACTTAATGATTTTTCAGCAGCTGTTCACATATATTGTGCACTTTATTGTATTGTTATCTGTTCATGGAAGAGATGGACTCTTGTTTTAAACATACATGCTGTTGCATCTGCTGCCCTAGAAGAGAGAGAATGAACCCAGTGGAAAGATCCATTTGTAAATGTATATTCTAGTGAGCCATTAGTAATGAAACATTTCCATTCAATAATTTTAACCACAGAAATTGGTATTTGAATTACTTTTTCTTTAATCATGACATCTCATGGGTACACCACAGGGTATTCTGCTGTATGAATATAGGCCAAGGTTTGACAATAGGTTTTGTTTAGTCAATGTTCATAAATTATTTAGTTCATTAATGATCAAAAGATGTTTCAATATAATAATTAACAAGGGTTTCAACCATAATGAAATCTATTTTCTGAATTAGTGGCTTTCTATAAAATCACAATCTAAACATCGCACAATTTTCTACTTGTCTAAAATTAACACTGACATTTTTCACTTCTGAGTCTGTCGAGTTTTATCTTATGTTTTCTGTTCAGATCTGAATGTTCTATTTTATAAAGAAATGTAGTAGCTTTCCAGATAACATTTCAATTTCTCTAACAAATATTTTTTGTAAGTATTTGACTATGTTGTTTACTATTCTAAAACTTTGTTGGAGTTAAAATGTCCATACAGGATACTGTCACCCCTTTAATAGATGAGTAAAAAACCCTGTTTGTTTCACTAGTCATTCTACATCTTTAATTTCTAAACTATATCTATTAATGTTGTTGTTGTTGTTTTTGTTGTTGCAGCAAAACACTTAGACTTACTAAGCTATGTCTTTCCTCTTGCTACTCCTCTTTCATGACCACCATCATATTAATCCTATTATTTGGTCTCAGCTGTTGCATCATTTTTAACAGTAGGTTGTAAATCTTTCAGGCTGGTTCCCTGTACAACTTCTCATGAAGGAATTTCTAAAGCACTCAGTATTGCCTTAGATCTTTTTCTGTAGGTTAACAGTGAAAGATTTATTGACTTTAAAAGGCCACCATTAGGTCAAGCATTCCTTGAATATTCCAGTGGACAGGAATTCAGCATCGACCTGTCAATTTTTGGTAAATCATGAATAATGGTGAAAAATATATAGTGAATTTTAAATCACAGTTCATTCTTCTCTATATGTGATATATAAGACTTGATCATACACTTTATTTCTAAAATTAGTGGGTCTTCAGTTTGTTGATTTGCACCACTAGTTGTTACATCTTATAATAGAAGCCCCTAGTAGGGGCCATACACAATACACTTCCGTGGTACTACAATTTTAAATATTTATGATAGCAAAATCAATTTTCTGCAATATTATTGGAAAAGCACTGTGTTTTCTGTAGTTTTCAATTACTGGATCAAAAAGATGTATTTCTATATGAACAAAGCCAAACTTTATCAGAATTTCAAAAGAAATCTTGATATGTGATACATAAGGCTGTGGAACGTTATCAGATGTAAAATAATGCTCTGAGAACTGTATGCTGTACTAGCATTTATGACAAAGTTATTATGTGATGCGTAGAAAATCACATTACAGTCATTTCACACGTTGCCATTAAATGTGGATACTCCTTTTCCTAAACACTGAACTTGAAAACCTCCATGACTTGATTTGCTGAATTTTTCAGTACTTATAATTTCTTCTGATGTCATATAAGAGCTTATTTCACAGTAGTCCCATAAAGACAAATCAAGTAATACTTGCAGAACGCTAAAGTATTAAAAGAAAACAAGAAGAATGCCGAAATGATACTAGTAGTTCTCCAAACAGCTCAGAATTTCAATGATGTGCAGTCAGTAAAGCCCAAAATCACACACTGAAAGACAAGTATATTAGAAACTCCCAGAGCATATTCAGAGCACTAAGGCCGATACCCTAAAGAGGTACAATTGCGGATAAAAAAAAATATTAAATCAGAACATTTATAATGAAGGACATTAGAGAAGAGTAGAATGAGATGAAAATTTATAGAGATAATTGTGATCGGAGGTATTCTTTGTTATTCTATACTCTGAGTAAATTTATTTTAATGTTGTAAGTATATCAGTTGATTTCCAGAACCACTTGCATAGAAAGGAGTTCAATTTTAACCTTAGATTACAACTACTGCTAGACAGTAGCTTCATATCTTCTATTCTGGTTAAGAATGTAATTTTTTAAGCACAGGCATTGTAAGTGGTATTATAGAAATAACAGGAAATGATTTGGCATAGCTGTATTGAAACCAGTTACTTTTTGAAATAAATATGATTTTTAAAATAATGAGTAAGATCAATCCTGAAAAAATGCATATTCAAGGTAAAATATGTAATAAAAAAAAATCAGAATACTTTTACCATCCTCATTGCCTTCATAGATTTTTTTTGGGAACAAAAATATCCTTGTTGCTATGTTTCTTCAAATTTTCTCAGTAATTACTGGTGGTATCTTAAGCTCTCACTGGCCCCACTCTCATCCATTGGAATATTTTCAGAATATTTAATATATTAAAAAAAAAGAGAGTAAATTGCTATAAAACAGGACAGTGGAATTCAAGAGTTTTAGACACCTGAATAAAAATTTAGAAGTCTGATTTCAATGTTATCTGGAGTCCATTAAAAACTTATGAAGTGTCTGAATATCAATTAAATTGCCATGCTAGGTATTATTTAATGTTGTGTCATCTGAAAAAAATAAAAAATTTAAGAACCCAAATGTGTTGCTTTGACTTGTCTTTAAACCTCAGGAGTTTATACATTGTGCACACTGGTGTTCAGAATATGTAGGATATATTTTGGGATAGAAACACATGCATCTCAAAGAAGGGTATTTTAAATATCCAGGGACCCCTGTATTTCCTAACAACAACTCAGTAGCTGAAATATTTGCTAGGTTAAGTGATAGCAAGATTGAAATCTGTCTTCTGTTAAAAGCAAATTAAATTATATCTTTTGCCTTCCTTGAGGCTTTTATAGATACTAACTAAGGCCTGCTTTAAAACCTTGGAAATTTTGATTTTGTGAAACTATGCAGAAAAAAAAAAATTAGTATCAGAAAATTCTGGCTTCAGTGATTAATGATTGGGTCACTTATTAGCAGGTGATAAAAACTCTGTCTTTTCGAGGATTCTTTGTACAATATGTGTTCAACATACAAGAACAGTCACAAGGATGTATAATTTGCTGTCTCCTTGTGTTAAAGAACAAAACTGACTTTGTACCACATCCTTGAAGAGTTAAAGCACTAGGCACGTGAATAAATCAGGGGCTTTTATTTGGAAAAAAAGTTTAGGGCAGAGATGTGGCACCAGTAACATAATTATATGTAGTCTGAAAGAAGCAATAAGTTCTGCTTTGTTTTGCACAAAGGTCAATTCAGGCTCTCGGGAACATTGGATGTGCATGTACTTACTGCTATCCATCAGTGCTTAGGAGTAAAAATAGCTAGTGAGCATGAGATATCCTTTTACCCTTGTTAAAACTGACACCTGCAAAACATGGAGCAGAATTCTAGTTACCTATAGTACTTTAAGACTGAAACATGAGGAACTTGCCACATTTGGGTATTTCCAGGTTTAAATATAAACTGAAAAGACACTTTCAAGGTCTCAGTCTTGCATTTATATGTTTGTCATATGTAAATATATTCTTTTTACCTGTATCCATTATAGTCTAACGTGCAACTAATATGCAGTTTTCACAGTCAAGTAATAGGTGGCCTCAATCCAAAGAGGAACATTAATTTAGTGACTTGAAATAATAGAAAGCAGTTATCTCACAATACGCAGATGATCAACTCCAATTGTGTGAAGTAGTAGTTATGTAGTAGTATGCTGTAATACAGTTTTCAAGTTTCAACATTCAAGATGCAGCTGAAAACTAATATATTTATAATATCGCAACTGAAATCTGGTTCTCATTAATTCAAATCCATTGAATCCAATCTAGTTCTATACTTCCCTTTATATTTTTAAACTTCTGTGTTGATTTCAGAGGTGGTCTTAAACAGATTTGTCTTCGGTTTTGTTTGTCTCTGCCAACATCATCTGTGCAAAACTGTGAAACTACTAGTAAAATAATCACTGTGAATTTAAAGAGGTAAAATTAAAATAGCAAATATTAAGTTTGCAAATGACTGGTCGATACTAGTCATTCCGCCTTAACCCTCAAATTAAGAGGAGTAGAATATTAGTATAAAGATTATCTTTGTAAAAAAAAAATTAAGCCTCAAGTTCTGTTTCCTCACAATATGTGCAGTTTATAAAATAGCCTGTATTGCATTTGATATTGTTATAGAATCATAAATTAGAATCATAGAATCATTAAGTTTGGAAAAGTCCTCTAAGATAGTTAGCCTACTGGGCATTTTAAATGTACTACTGTATAGAAACAATGTTTTCAATAGAACATTATGTTCTGATATATTTTAAATCATTCCACTCTTGATTTCTGTATGTAAAATTAAAAGCGTATGAAATGCTATATAATGTTCTAGTATTCTCCGTATATTAATCAATTACCACTGTCCTTAGGCTTTTCAAATATTGTTTTAATTGACAAGTTGTATTATTCCAAACTTACATGCCCAGATCAAAACAGTTAGGGGGGAGGAGGGGAGAGTGAGACCACTGTTAATTCTGCAGTTTATCAATAGGAACACAGGAAGTACTAAGGTGAGTCAGAGATAAATGGTAGCTGTATTCCAAGTCCACAGTAAGTTTTTTTTCCTAGATATGTGCTGTCACAGTAACTGTGATTAGGAAAAGTAGTCATTTTTAAGAGAATAAATGCTTTACATAGTTATTTCACATATGGGAAGAAGAAAGGTCACAGTACAACAAATACATGTGGTTAAGAGCTTGGAAACTGATGATAAGCAATTGTATATGTGTCCATCAGCTATTTATCACGCTTTCAATGAAATCTATGTTACTAAAACTGTCAAGAACTTGTTATGAATGTGCGTCAGCATTGGGCACTGGAACAGGCTGCCCAGGGAAGTGGTTGAGTCACCATCCCTGGAGGTATTTAAAAAATGTGTGGATGAGGTGCTGAGGGGCACTGTTTAGTGGGTGATAGGAATGGTGGGATTCAATGACCCTGGAGGTCTTTTCAAACACAGTGACTCTGTGATTCTGTCTCAAAGCGAAAGGGCTGTCTGGGCTTAGGATGCTGGGAGCTACAGGGAAACGCCAGTAGGGCAGCAGTTTAGGGTTGTAGGGTTGGTCTCACTGTCCCATCCAGAAGAAGGACAGGCTGGAGAGCAGTCATGGCAACCCCAGCCCCAAGTGCTGGGCACTTCCCTGGGGATGAGTATTGGCTGAAGCAAGGCCATCATGTAGGCTCATGGGGGGCCCAGCTTAGAAAAGATGGGCAGGGCAAGGCTGTCAGGAGCTGGAGGCTAGTCCTACTGTGACTTCACTAGCACTAGAGACAGACTGATGGATCTGAAGTACTGAAATGGGGTCTCTGGGCCCTCATCAGGGTGACAGAGCCATAGCGGGAAGCCAAGCATGGCATACAAATGTCCCCAGAGCTCTGATAAAAAGAACCTAGAAGAAGGTAGATGAACATAATGAAACATGGTAATTCCTTACTAGCAAAGGACTGGGATGCAATACAAAATCTTCTGTATAGAAACTATGTTCCATTCTATGCATAGCTCATTGTAAAGAATATGGTATTTTTCAGTTTTCTTTTTCAATCATAATATCTTTTTCTAATCCAACAATATGATTCTTTTTCCACTCCTTTAGACCAACAAAATGTATTTACTTCACTAAAGATTTATCAGGCTTTGCATTAATTTTGGCTTATTTATAACAAGGTTAGTTCCTCGTGGAGTACAGCTGAACTTCTAAAAGAATGGTCAAGGAGGTGTCAGACCAAAGGCAGACTGCATTTACTCCAGGTTTGTTTCATTTTCGTGTTATTATATTTATTTTCCTGTCTTCCGGATGTCCTATTGTAATAGGATCATAATCCATTACATAATCAAATGTCTTGCATCTCACAGGTGTAAGAGAGACAGATTAGATAATTCTATCTTGTGACAAGTGCCACATGACCAAATTAAAGCAATTATCATTCTTTGAGAAGATGTAAAAGCTGTGGCAGATATATATATTCCACTCACATGCTGAGATTTGACTTTGTGGCTGAGGGAGTAGACACTTTGGTTTAATATATTTTCACAAGAGCTTATACACCCCAAGCTACCATGGCAAAAAAGTAATCGACATAGAGATCAGGGATAGGTTTCTCTTTTGTTGCAGCAAAAATTTTGATTAGGATGTCACAACATTTAATGATTTCAGTAGAGTAATTGTAGCAATAGAGATATATTACAATAAATTTATAGAACCACAAGAACAAAATGGTAAATAGCTCTCTAACAGGATATTTTTATAATAGATGTAAATACTTCATGAGCTATAAAATATTTTGTCACAATTCATGGTATTTTGGAAATGGGATACTTCAGACGAGCCTTTTATGTTATGTATTGTAACTGACAAGTCAAACCAAAAATTTTTTCAGTATTATATAAGAACTGGAAAGGGGAGGAGAATGGATTTTTTATTAGAGATACTGTTCAAAATGCCAGGGAAACTTTTAGAATCTGAGTGTGCTGAAAAATGAGCCGGTGGGGAAGAAAACCAGCTTGGCTGAGCAGACAACTTGGGGAAGATCTCAGAAAAAAAGAGGAAAACATATGAGCTTTGCAAGAAGGGGCAGTCATCACAGGAGGATTACAAGGATGAAGTGAGATCATGCAGAGAGAAAATCAGAAGGGCTAAGGCCCAACTAGAAATTAAATTGGCCAGTTGTATGAAAGATAATAAAAAATGTTCCTACAAATCAACAACAAAAGGAAGGCCAAGAAGAATCTTTGTCCTGTACTGCAGGTGGAAAAATAATGACAAAGGATGAGGATGAGGTACTTAATGCCTTCTTTGCTTTAGTCTTTAGTAGTAAGGTCAGATGTTCTCTGGGTACTCAGTCTCATGAGCCAGAAGACAGGGAGGGTGAGCAGAATAAAGCTCCAATTACAAAAGAGGAAATGGTTAGACACCTGCTAGGACAGTTAGACATTCACAGGACAATGAGAGTGGATGGGAACCACCCAGAGGAGCTGACTGAACCCATTTCCATCATTTACCAGCAGTCC
>WAAB01024268.1:7318-18574 GCA_013389865.1 Piaya cayana
GCTTTGGTCTGCTCATTCTCAGCATTTCAGTCTTTCTTTCCTTCTCCCTTCCCTTGGGCTTGTACAGGGGGGTGGGGGGGAAGGAGGGGGGGCTGCAGACTACTGTGGGGTTTTGGGAGGGGTTTCACCCAAACTATCACAGAGAGGCAATCTTTTTGCACTTTGATAGTTTACTGCTGAGGAATTATTATTTCTCCATATAATTCTCTTTCTTCCATTGCATTCATTTAAGGAAAGTAAGGTTTATGTAAGTATACATTTGTTTTACCTTTGTGTTTGGCACATACTCCCACACTATATTTATTTAGAAATTTCTATTTACTATGTCACTTTATCAGTTATCATGTAGCCAGCTTTATCAACATCTCAAAAGAAAAAAGAAAAGAGAAAAAAAATCTCCCCAAACAATCCTACAAACTGAGTATATGTTTTTTGATATGCATTTAAATTCCAGATTCCTGAAAATACTGCTTTCACTCCCCTTTACTCAAACTAAATAGATGTGTTATGTTTGGAGAATAGATCAGAAAATAAGAAGTGGTTGGACAGAGATATCTGGTTTCCAGAGCATTTATTCTTTGAGCTCAGAACTTTGGGTTTGTTTTGCTTTTTGTTTTTTGGTTGGTTTTTTTTAATTCCTGACATAAGAAAGAATTAATAATTTATAGGCTGTTAATGGTCGAGTTAAAACTTCAACAAGCTGATGTTACAAAACTGTCAAAAATATAACAGTGTCTGCCTTCTTTAATTTCAGCTGCTTCTAAATGTGTAGGGAAATAACTTATTGGTCTGCAGCATTACCAATTATCTGACAGAGACAGAGTGTATTTCCAGCTAATCAGAGTACAGAATTAAATCTCACATGTGAAATTCATCATTTACATATTTATGAGTCAGAAATTATAACAAGGCTATTGAGAAACTCACATGGTGCCTTTAAAAGCTGAGCCAATCTTACTGTTAATTTTCAACAGATAAAGTCTTACTGGTACACAGTAGTAAAAAGATAAAGTCTGTTGATTAGAGTTTAGTTTAATTAAACATTACAAGTTATTTCCATGGTCCATATACGCTTTGCATCAAGGGGTCAGTTACATAACCTGGAGCTCTCTCAAGAAAAGAAGTGAATGTACAAGGGCACACTGCAGAAAAAAATCACTCAGGAAAGGTTATTTCTCCAGGCATGTGGGTATAAGCAAAACAAGATGCAGTAAAAAAAAATCCTCTGAACCTCTTTTAAAGGGGTTAATGCTTCTTTAAAACTTCCATGCAGTAGCATCCATGTGCTGCAAGTGCTAGCTGCAGGACAGATGGTACAATGTGTGCTCGTGGTTTTGGTCTTTGGGCAGATACTCATCCCCAGTTTGATCATTGTCACCAACCCACCTGTCCATTCAAGTCATTGCGGATAAAAAAATGACTCTCCAGAGGCCACTGATGTTGCTGATGCTGCAACTAACTGTTTCCATGCATTAACAGCACAAGCTTCAGCACATTGTATCTTGATGTGCACAGCAGTGGGTACAATTTTCAGAGACTATATAATCTGCTGTCACCACTGACCTTGTACCATGGTTTAACTCCAGCCAGCAACTAAGCACCCCACAGCCACTCGTTCACTCACATTTGGTGTGATAGTGCAGCACAGAAGAACAAAAGTGAGAAAACTCATGGGTTGAGATACAGGCAGTTTAAAAGATAAAGCAAAAGATGTATATTCAAGCAAAGAAGAACAAAGAATTAATTTGCTACTTCCCATCAGCAGGCAGGTGTTCAGTCATCCCCAGGAAAGCAAGGCTCCATCATGCATTAGAGAAATGATATAACTAAACATCCTCCTTTCTATTCCTCTCCCTTGAACTTTATTACTGAGCATGACAACATACAGCATGGAATATCACTTAGGTCAATTGAGGTGATCTGTGCACCCCCAGCATACCCACTGATGGGGTGATGTGAGACATAAAAATGGCCCTGATGCTGTGCATCTTATCAATTCTGTTTCCAACACAAATTCAAAGTTATCCCTATATTAGCTACTATGAATAAAATTAACTCTATCCCAGTCAAAACCAGCCCATTTTGTTCTCCAAGCATGCCTTGGTTATAATAGATGTTATCAACCACAAAAACACAAAGTGAAAACTTGGCTATCTTCCCCCTCTCCCAGAAAAGACATTTACATGTTCCTGCATGAGCAGGAACAGGATCATGCCTCCCTAGGCTCTTTTCCAAATGCTGTTTCTTAACTTTGGAAAAAATGTTTTGAGATCATGTAGACAACGCAATTATGGGGGATGAGGTAGAGAAGTAGAGACTGCTTGCCTGTCTCTTAGACACTGCGCATTGCCTTGCAGTAAGTAGTTCCTGTTGCCCATGTTCTGATCTCAGCCAGCACTTCATATGTGTGTCTGCATATGTCATGACAACACCTGCCATGCACATGGCAAGGAAAGGAGCCACTCCAGTGCCAACAGACAACAGCAAAGTGGTGTAGGTACTGTTAACTGTGACCTTTAAGTATCTTTTCTTTCCAATAAAAAGAAAAGAGGAGGATGAGGAGAGACATTATTGTTCTCTACAACTACTTGAAAGGAGGTTGTAGTGAGGTGGCTATTGGTCCAGTAATGTTGTATGGACTGGCTAGGCCCTGTGGCATTGTGAGTTTGCAAAGGCAAGCTTGTTTCTTCAAAATAAACTTGGTTTTGCAAATGAGATTTGTTGGCAAGAGGAAGTGACTGGCAAAGGATAGCTGTATAGAGTAAAATGGAGAGATTGGGTGGTGATATAATACTCATATCAGCTAAGAACACCTGAGGTGAGATGGAGACCTCACAGTCTGGTGTTGCTTCAGTTAAAAGCAGAAAACACCTGAAAGCAGGCACTGAGCTCCACACCTTGAAGGCTTGGTGAACTGCTAAATCCCCTCTTCTGAGGACACAAGTGAACTTGCCAAGAGCCAATCAACACATACTAATTGACTTAGTCCTAACTCACCAATGGGTGCTGAAACATTTTCAAAAGGTATAAAAATGATGCCTGAAAACCCTTGTCTTTGGGGAAGGAAAAAATTACTACATTACTTAACAGGTGAGTCAAAGAGTCTGGACCTCTCTTCCACAACCAAGAAGAAATGTCTTGGTAAGAACTGCACATCTCTGACTTTGTTAGATGTTTCCCCAGGAAAGTAACTACTAACTCAAGTTTCTTATTGTTACTTGTTTTATATATATATGTATATGTGCCCTAATTTCTAACCAGTTATAAGTGTTTAAGCACTAATGCAGCAGTGAATTTATCAAGGCAATCCAAAATTTTTTAATCTGTGACTTGGATTAAATTGCTTACTGCCTCCTGTGTATTGCATAATTGGCCCTCTGACAGGCATTGCTGCAAGCAGACATCCTATTCAGACTGCAAACCCCACATATTAGCCTCGTGTATACCAGTCATTTAGAAGACTCTCATTGGTAATGAGATTCTGACTTGTGGCAAAACCATGTATAAGTACAGGCACACAATCCTTTAGTCATAAACCGTTGACCAACTCTGAGACTAGAAATGGATCTAGCTGCACCTGGATTCCTCTCTGAGGGGATGTTGAGAAAGCAAGGGGGTCCATTTTCAACCTCATAACTCAATAGGAGGGTCTCCTTAGCCACTTGTCAGAATGTTACCTTTGTTTAATGTGACAAGTAGCTAGAAGGAGCATAAGAGGAAATGACCTCAAGTTGCACCAGGGGAGTTTTAGATTGGTTACTACGAAAAAGTTCTTCACTGAAAAAGTGGTGAAGCATTGGAAAAGGCTGTCCAGAGAAGTGGTGGGCTCACTATTCCTAGGGGTGTTAAAAAATGTTGAGACATGGTACTTTGGGACATGGTTTAGTAGGCATGGTGATGTTGAGCTGACAGTTGGACTTGACGATTTTAGAGGTCACTTCCAACCTTAATGATTCTATGGTTCACAGTCACCTGCTCCATCAAGAGTCAGCGGGCAGGTTCCTTGAGCACATGTGCATACTGCTAGCAGGAAGGTAGCTCTCCTCCCTGTTCCTGAAAGTCCACAATTCTGAAGGTACACCTGTGTGAACAAGGGAGTAGGACCTACTGCAATGAAGACAACAAGATGCACCACTACTGCTGTTCGTCATTCCAGGTTCTGCAGCCCACGGTAGGATCCTTGAGGTCCATCAGAGGCAAGTGTAGCACTTCAGGACATTAGCCATGTTTTAGGTGAAATATTGCCATGATGCTGCTCTTGCTGTTGCTGTACTGTTGCTCAATGACATTAAGAAATACAGTTCCTGGCCAGAGGCTTCTCTGGCATCATGCCATCAAAGTCAGTGGAGTGACATCTACAGAGAATTTTGCCTTGCAGCCTTAAATGCAATGGATGGTTTCCATTACTTTATTTCATTTTTCACATTTCCACAAAACTGTTGTGCTCCTTACAAATCACACTGGTTGTTTTCAGAAGTGTCTACATTTAATTAGGCTCAGATGAGAAACCTGCAACACTGCTGTAAAGCACATACTTAGATAGTAGTGAAAGATCAGAATAAAAAGGATGTGGGTTTTTTATCCTTGAAGGCAATCAGTCACAACTGCAATAACACAGAAAGACACTTTAAACAGCCTATAATATAGACAGTAACAATCATTCTAAGTGCTGTCTAGAAAAGTTACCACACTCAGATACTGAAAGTACACCTTGAGGCTACGCTGTTATGGAATCTTCCTCAGTTTTTTTTTTAAATGTAAAAAAATGTCAAAAATATTAGCCGCATAAACAGCCTGAGGAAAGGTTGACAGATAAGTATATTTTGCATGCTCAACAGAGTATGAATTAAAAGTAGTTGATTTTAATTTGGAAAAAAAAGAATGCATTTCTTTCAGATTTGGGGAAATCTTTCAGAAAAAAATTTATTGTTACCTTCTATAAGAAAATGGCTCTGATATTAAAAATTTTTCACTGGACCTGTCTTTGTTCCACAAATTCTGTATTTAAGTGCAAAAAGAGACATCTTTGAAGTTGAGGCTAGAACTACATAACTAGCTAGTGCTATGAAGTCCCTTGTGCTTTTGTAGTTCAACCTGAAATAGACTCAGAGAAGAAGCAGGCAGATTTTCAGACATGAAATTATTGGAGCATCTTTAGAAAAAGTAACTAGGGTGATATTTGTGTAGCCATTGGGAGAACCAGACTGGGGATACGATACAACTGAATCCACAACAATGGCAATAACAAGAGAAAGGTTATTTTTCAGTCTGACCATACTCTGGGCAGATATCCTCATGCACAATTTTGCAAAGATTTCATTCATGAAGTAAAATCTTCAGCATCCCTCATCACTTTGTGACCACCTACCCCTAAAATGTATTGGTGCTTGCTTTTGTCGTATTGTGTGGTAAATCAGAGGAGCTGGTATTCAAAGTGAGGCTTTCTTTTCAGCCACATTGTTTTCTTCATGCATCACAACCACAGCAAGGGCAGCATTAGTAAAGCTCAAGGGACACTTTTTCTAGAAGGACCAGTAGAGGGAGGGAGATGAAGGTAGCCAATATGCTTCCTTGCTGGTAGAGACAGACTTCTGGTTATAAACACCCCAAAAAGGTGATAGCATGATTTTCTAAGGCTCTGTACACAGCTGGTAACTAAAAGGGGAAAAAAAAATGGGCACTGAATCCACAACTCAACCAGAATACTGAACTCACAAGTGTGAAGTATGCTACTAAGTGTAAGGCAGCAGACAAGTGTTTTGAAATGAAATGGGAGAGAAAAATTGTTATATTCAAAACCAGAAAAGGATCACTTGATGGCAAGGTCAGGCAACTGGATACTGGTGTGAGGGACTAACTTCCTAGGTAGGTGTTCTGGTGAAAAAGGATTACTTCATGGATTTCTTAAGGTGGGCAGTGTAGGGAGAGGTGGTACTTACTGATCAGCAGTTTTCATCAGGGTTTGGGGGTTTTTTTGAGGGGGGAGAATAGCTATGGATATAAAGCAATTTTTTTCTGGCATACCAAAAACTTCAAATATAAAATCCTGCTAGAGACATGGGTGGGCAAAAAAGCTGTATCTGAAGGAGTGTCTCAGGCTATAGTTCCATAGCCATTTCATCAGCAGAGAGCTAATGCCATTCCTGTTCTTCCTCACTGCTTCAGCTCCCTACTGCCAGTTCAGGCCTTCAAGCAGGTGTTGAGAACCACTCAGGTGGAACTGAATCAGATGATAAAAATGTTTACAGAAATCAAGACAGTTTGAGGTTTTATTGCCAGATGAATTTCTTGACAAAGATCATAGCATAACCGAACAGCTGTGCTGTCACCAATCACAGGATGTGCAGGAGTAGGAGGGAGGCTGCTTTCTAACATTTGAATCGCTGAAACTTGTTTGAATCTGTGTACTGGCAGTAATATGTTTAAAACATATTAAATCTGTGAGTATAATATTGCTTCAGAGTAGACAACCCCAGCACTTGAAGTTCATCCTTTCTTAAATGAAACACACTTCAACACAAATCCAGCAACAGGTTTATGACTAGAACATTATAAGCATGCCGTAGAAATTACAACATAAATGAGGATGATTCCACCCAAACCAGTGAGATTCATGTGATTTACTTCAGCTGAGGATCCAGTCCAGCAGCATCAATCTGACCAGGTGAAATGTCAGGATTTATCAGTTGCTAGGCTCAGTTCTTCTCTGCAGGAAGATAGTTTTTACAGCAGCAGCATCCTGCCCTTCTCTTTTTCCTTTCTTCTCACAACACTGTCATCAGCATTACTGGGCAGAGAAATAATCAATTAATTTATTAATATAAGATTTTCCTCTGTGAAGATGTGGCATACATGTGGCTCTGCACAATACTGTCCTTCCTTTCCCTCCATCTCTACAGGTCTGTTTCTCAGAAAAACTGAGTATTATCTACATGGCACAAAATAGATGTGTTATCTTTAAACATTTAATTTTGCCTCTTTTTCACTGTTTCTTTCCTGTTCACTTTGGGTAATAACTTCCCTCTTTTGAGTCAGTTCTCTACCTTACTTCTTTTGGTTGACCCATATTGAGCATCACAGATTTGGTTTCATTGTACTCTGTATTGCATGACAGTCAAAATATAGAGGTGGTTACCTTTTCTATTTCTGTGGCCTTCAAACCTATGTAAATAGAACAGAAAATATTTTTTTCATTCTCTGTCTCCCTATTCATCTTTAGATAACTTAGAAAACACAAACTAAAAAAAAAAAAAGTGTTAAGTGCAGAAGATTTCAGCCAAATCTAATTAAAAGTATTTTTCTAACATGGAAATTAAGACGTTTAGGTTTCCATTCCTTGTGAGTCACTGCTTCATCTTAACAAGAATTCCCTGTTGTAGTGTTATACCCTTGAACAAACCAATATAAGCTTCTGTTAGGTAATATGTAGAATGCAGTGTTCATGCTAATATCTAATCTAATCTTAGGAACCAGCAAACAGTTATGCCCTCTCTTTTTGTGATATTTGAAGAATAAGTCTAACAAGGTCATAAAAATAAAGGCGTAACAGATCAAAGGCAAAATATCTCAGAGACAATAGAAGTAGGCATCTGGCCAGTGCTTCAGGAGCCAAAAAACCCCCATGGATGTCAAGATAACCCTGATTCTGAATGTTAAATGGAAACTTCAAAGAATGACAGACACTAACATCAGGAGGATGCTTTGCAGATTTCAGACTCAATAAAGGACCGCAGGGAGCATGTGCAAGCGTGAGGACACCTATTATAACTGAGAAATGCAATTAATGTACATTAATTTTATGAGAAATGTATACATATAAATTCAATGTATAAATAACCACTGCTCATAACCACTGCATGCACACTAGGTGGAAAGATCCCTCATACAGCTGATACCATATAAAAGAATCCCTGCTTCTAAAGACTACATTGGTGTTAAGGAGTTTCTTTCCTGATTTCAGTGACAGGAGCAACAAATGTTAGTTTTAGCAAGGTCAACTTTCTTTTTTTTGCCAGAAATGGGCAAACACTTTGAATAACTTTTCTATTCAAATGGCTCTTTCCTTCATTCCTTTCAGAGTCTTTCTTTGCTGCTTAGAAGTCTTCAGAAGATAAGATTTTTCACCTGGAATTAGCCTAATTTCTATAACAGATTCTAAGGCTCTGGACATTCCCCTTATAACCTTGGAGCACCTTGTCCTTTCAGAAATTAAAAAAGACACTTCTGTGGCTCTTATTCATGGTCCATGTTGGCTTTGCTTTTTCTCCATTTTTTTTTTACACTGTCTATTTTGCTTACTTTTGCCGGCAGGAGCTGCTCACTATTCACCTGTGAAGATGCTTCCCCTTAGCATAAGCAATTTCAGTTATAGGGTCTTTGTGAAGAAAGTTGTCACTCCCAAGAAGAGTGTAAAAAAAATTAGTAACTTTTTTGTAGTGGTGGATCAGAGTCACCTCAGGAACAGGGTGAAGTGAGTAGTCGATGTTGATGAAGCATAATAATGCTTAAAACCTAATTCAACTGCAGTTAAGTCAACAGTAATGTTCCTAGAGGTTTATGATTTTGAACTAACTGCAAGATCGGATATCTTAGAAGACTAAACAAATCCATTGAAGAACAACTTGTCCTTAAGCTCCTAGAATTACTTGGAAGATTAAAGACCATTTAAATACTAAAAAGGAGTAAGTATTACAAAATACCAAGAGAACTCCCAGAAGAACTTGTTGGTAGAAAGAGGATCCAGGGCCCTGGATGACTCTATATCTATGTGTCTTTTTTCATTTAGGCACGATCCTTCCATGGGTACTGAAATAACAGAAACTGAACATACCATTGCTTCTACCTTCACTTCTTTTTCTGTAAAGATCTGCAAATATATTTACTGCTGTAATTCCATGACAAATGTAATTCCATGTAATTCCTTTAAATGGCTTAACAAAAAAAAATGTTAGATTTTTTTCATTATTGCATTGCTCTGTGAAACTGCTATACTGATACAATATGTGGAATATTTCAAACTGATATATTTTGATTTAAGCTAAAGTACAGTTAAGATTCATCTAAGAAGTTGTGTTCTTTCAAAGTTAAGCAGAACGTTCCTCTGATAGGATGGTTCCTTTCTATGATAGCATGTTTTTCTTAAAATTCTGTATTTCAGCCACTGTCCTTTCTTTAAAAATGATAATGTATTGTGTGAAATTTGATATGTGCTGAACAGATGCCTCTTCATCTGTAATCACTTCTGTTTGGAATCCTTACTAATATGAAAGGCAAGGTCAAACAGAGAGCTGGAGCTCCAAACTAGCAAGAGTTTTGACTGTTCCAAAGTTTCATAACATTAAAATTAGACTTTGAAAAGTAATAGAATATGCGTAAGATTTCTGGGAAAATGTATACATATGTATGTAAGTGGGATAAATATTCTGTAACCAGCCTTTGCCTCATCGCACATGATTGATGGAGATTACTCCCGCATATTGCTCAGGCCTGATAAAACATGCTTGCTTTCTAAAATTTCAAAATTAATCTTAGAAAGTTTTATTTGCCAATATTTTTGGTATCAATACAATTTTAGTTCAAGAGTAGTTTCATGTCAATGGTCCAGATTTTGGCAAAATACTAATGTATACCTTCAGGATCCACAGTCTGAAGGATAAGCTACAAGATGTGAAAGATGTTAAGAAAAAGAGGTTCTTCCTAGCTGAAGCCAAACACCATATACCCCTTATGTCTTAATCAAAAGCCTGGCCATGACAAAAAGTATAAAGCTAAATCTATCCAGGAAAAAAAATGTGCCTAAATGGAGACACAAATATTTTTTTCTTGGGATTTCTTCTATTTTTTCAATGAAATACTTTCAAAAGATAAAAAAAGGTAAAGGATGGGAAAAAATACATAAATCTCTAAAAAATGTGCCAAAATCATAACAAATTTTCATTAAAAACATATTAAAATGGTGATTTGTAAATAGTGAAATGGAATGTCAACTGCAATGTATTAAAACAAGATTAACGACTGAGATAAAACTACAATGACTACCCCTATCTTCTTGTTGCCCAGAGTTGTTAAAACTAACTGCTCAAGTATGGCCAAGTTTTAATGTCTCTGGTTGGGATTAATTTTACCCCCTTTGGATACATAGTGAGGTTCCAGGAATAAGGTGTGACTGTCATTTCAAAAGTCATGAATATTTATATAAAATGTGTATATAAAGTTCTCTGAAAGCACTCTGAGGATAAATATCAGGTCTCTGCAGTGCTGTATAAAGCACACCCATCTTAATAATTAAATTAAACTATTAAGTGTAAGTTTCTTTGTTTCAATATGAATGGCCCATTTTCTTCAATTACTTCCTTTCTCTTTTCAACTGAAAGTTTCTTCTGATGTTAGTAATGGATTGTTGTGGTCTTCCATTTAAGAATAATATTATCATAGTTTAATAGTTAAATGATTACACTTTTAAAAGGTACCTTTTCTGCCTAGTGAGACACACCAGCTAGAAGGTCATCCACTTGAGGAACACAGCATGCATTTTGGCAACACTAACTGCTTCCTGTAGTATGCTGAAATCTAGTACTTACTGAGAAGGGTCATTCAAGAAAGCTACACAGAGTAGCTTTTGCATTATGACTTTCATGCCCAAGACTGCTGCAGCTTAGCCTTCTTAACTTTAATGCTGCTCTGTTACTGTATATTTTGTGAAAAGTAATAATTTGTTCTCTGCAGAAAAAATGAAAGTGCTATCACAAATGAATACCACATTAATCTGCCTTTTGAGCTTTTAGGCTATATGTGTACTTTTAAGACCATTGCTGTTTGTCTGGGAAAAGCCCACATCTATGTTAACAAAGCAGGTAAGCCTCCAGGACAAGGTTGCTGCTTGGGAACTGTGTAATGGGATTGAAGTCTGGGCTGGGAGAACTTGCTTGCAACTTGTAGTTGCAGCCTGAGGCCCAATAGCTCTGGAGGTTACTAATTTTAACATTAGTCAATCACATGCCGAGTCCTGCACTTGGGGCACAACAACCCTATGCAGAGCTACAGACTAGGAGAAGTCTGTCTAGAAAGCTGCCAGGAGGAGAGGGACCTGGGGGTGTTGGTCGACAGCCGACTGAACATGAGCCAGCAGTGTGCCCAGGTGGCCAAGAAGGCCAATGGCATCCTGGCTTGTATCAGAAACGGTGTGACCAACAGGTCCAGGGAGGTTATTCTC
Organism: Piaya cayana; assembly: GCA_013389865.1. NCBI lineage: Eukaryota > Metazoa > Chordata > Aves > Cuculiformes > Coccyzidae > Piaya > Piaya cayana. The sequence goes on from WAAB01024268.1 coordinate 18,531, forward strand.
CCTCTGTACTCGGCACTGGTGAGACCGCTCCTTGAATACTGTGT
>WAAB01024276.1:0-19062 GCA_013389865.1 Piaya cayana
TTCTATGATTCTATGATGAATTTCAATCAGAATGTGCAGAAATTTTCATTACTATAAAAGTGCCTGAAATTCTTCCTGGAATAGTAAGTTCAGTATTTTTTTTCAACTTCTGTTTTGCTTGTACATATATAATCCTGTGAGTATTTTTCAGTTTCATTACTCTAGCTTATTACATTTTTTCATTTTTCATTGTGTCTGATTACAGTATTTGTGTTTTCACCATATTTCAGTATCCCCAGGAAAACTTTCTTTTTTTGTTTGCATAAAGTAGATGCAATAGGACCCTCAATCAAACTACAGGTTTTTAGCGCTGATAAATAACTAATGCTAGTTTTGAAGTATGAATTCTTAGTCAAATTGTAAAAAAAAGTGGTACACTGGTACAATGACGCCAGCAATCCTACATGAAAACAGGATTTCTCATCTTCTTTTTTTGGAAGCCTGCAATGGGAATATCACCTTTATAGAATCCAGAGGTAAACAGAGGTAGAAAATACTTGCTTATGTAACTCCAAATTTCTGCTGTATCATCACTGTTATTTTCTTATATTAAAATTGAAGGTATGGAGGAAAATGAAAATAGATGAAGTTGTACATTTTGGTTGTATGTTGGAAATTGTGCTATAAAGGAGTATGTACAGCCTGGTCCTAATGGAAGCTCTGTGATGGTGCTGTACTACTTATCACCTAAATATTCTTATTTATTTCTGATAGTGATACTGTAACTGTTTTAATATGAAGCCAACATGTGCTAAATTAATGCAAACCTTGACAGATTTTCTTATTCTGTAATCCATCTTTAAAAAACAAATAGTCTGATAAAAATGTAAAAAGCACATCACTGTACTCTTACCCTCCCCAAATTTCAGCCTCTCTTCCATTAAGAGTTAAATTCTTAATTCATGTAAGTCCTTATTTCATTTGGATACCACTGAAAACAATGTCATAGCTTGTATTGTTGTGGATAAGAAGCTGGCTGATAAGAATTTTTCTACAGTAACCTTATACTACAAATGTAATTAGGTATGAGAGAATCTTGAAATGTCTGCAGTGTAAACATTAAACATTGATCACCTGCTGATTTAATTTATGAGCATAAACATATTCGAAGACAGTATCTTGAATTTAGCACACTGACATAAAAAAGAAAAGTGGAATTGAAAGGTCATTAACATTTGTTTGGGTGACAATAGAGTGGAAAATCTCAGGCCAGATCATTTATAACAACAGGAAGAAAATTCCATCATCAAAAACAGTAGCACCAAGAGCAACACAACAACCCTTCTTCACCGGTTCACAGACCCCAATAATATATGTTGCTTCCTTATCAGTGTCAGTACTGTCACAATAATTTTTAACAAAGTGGAAGATCCATAGGTGACACTGCTTTCTTTTCATCTGGTACTGTACTAAATAAGTAATGAATGAATTTATTTACTGAATTATTAAGCTACTTCATGCATGTCTAGCAGTGTATAAATGTACCAGAGATAATAACAGTAAGTTAAACTTGGAGAGTAAGCTAGGAATTGCTCACACAGAAAACTCAGCACACACAAAATATTTATTTATGAATCCTTTTAAAAACATTGTTTGTTAGTTCTTCCACCAAGAACAAATATTCATTTCCTCCAAACTAAGCCTCCGAAAGATTAGATTTAGAATAAAATTTGTTGAAATGAACGATGAATTTCCCTCAAAGTGAAAACAGAAACACAAGGAAATGAGTTAACCCAATATTCCCATGCAAAACATACAAATCTTAAAGTATTAGCCCATTACTATGTATTTGGTGCATACCTGGAAATGTTCTTGTTTTTGGTTCCCACTTCCTAAGTTTATATGTGACAATAACTTACCATTACCTTTAATAAGCCTCTCACAATTTTATTACCTACACATAACATAGAAAGGAATAACCAAAATCACTGGCAATATGTCTTTTTTTAAAAGAAAACTCAGAGCTTAAAATTTTTCACGCATACAAACTTCTAGGATTACCTTGTGTACTCATACAAGATATGATCTGTCTTGTCAGACTTTAGATACCTAAATCTTCTTTATCCAAGGATACAGTCTGACCAGCATTTATTTGGCTGACAGTGTTCCTTGAAATAGGTCCTAACTTAACATTAAGTTTTTGCATCCATACTGTCCACTGAATTACACTAAGACGTCTGTTTATGGGTCAATTATGACTGTTGTTTAAAGCAACACTCATCAGAAGGTGGTTCATCTTGGAGGCAGTCAGTCCATACTGCTTCTGTTGTCAACAAGAACACCTGAAAGACTGTTGGCTCTAGTTTAGAGTTATGACTTGTTAATTACAGTTGTTCATCTCCACTGATAGTAAAAATGGCCAAGGGTGGCAAGAAGCACAGTCAAGGGAACGTCAGGCTATCCCCTGTGAAAATCATGAAACAACTCTGCTTGAAAGTTACTTTTGAGTGCATGGAGAAATATTAGGCAGTTCAGAATAGTAAGCATGGACTTGCTGTGGGTAAATCCTTGAACGCCTAGTTCTGAGTTCAGTATTGACTCTGCTTTGAGCAGAAGGTTGGATTCGACACCTCCCAGGGTCACTTCCAGCCTGAATGATTCTTTGTCTCAATGACAGTGACTGTATTTTAACTGAGGAGGGTAATGAATGGGAATAGAGACTTTCCACAAAAGAATTGCAAAATGAGGAAGCACTTTTAAGAATACAGGAGACTTACATTTACAGTAGTAGTAGCTTTGTCTTTCTTACAAACTAATTAGCCACAGGAATAACATTTACTGAGAATAAGGTAAATGTCAAAAAATTTGAAAGATTTTCTTATAATTCTGGTAGTTTTTCTTGATAACAATTATGCTGTGGTTGCTGTGCTGACCTTATATCACAGAATCACAGAATCACCGGGTTGGAAGAGACCCACTGGATCATCATATAATCCTGTTGTTCTTGCACTGTGTAAACTTATTTTTCTTTCCCTGTGAATTCATTTCCATAAGAAAAAAAACCCACCTCAGACTAGATAAGATATCAGAATAACTACTTATGGGACAGGAAGTTTTATAATCTTCACATTCTAGTTCAGACCTTATTCACAGCTTACTGAACTGGTGAAAATTAAATTTATAAAAATTCAGAAGTCATCTAGAGGCTTGCCTACATCTATATGTCAAAAAGCTGGCTAGGTAAGCAATTAAATTTGTCTTTATGTAACTGTGAGTGAAAATCATAAAAGTCACCTAATGTCATACATCTGGAAGCTGAACCTCTAAGACCTGGCTATTCACCATTTCACCCTCTTTTCTCCTCATAGTCAAGTGAGGAAAACAAACTTTTGTTGAAGGTGGAATATGTAAGCTTCCTTCAGAGAACTGTAGAGTAACTGAGTTTCGAAGGGACTTCTGGAAATAATCTGATCCAACCTCCATGCTCAAGCATGACCACCTAGAGCTGGTTGCCCAGGACTCTGTCTAAACAGCTATTTAATACTTCTAAGAAGGGAGGCTCCACAACTGTCCTGGGAAATGAGCTGGTGCTCAGTCATTCGTGCAGTTAAGAAGTGTTCCTCATATTCAGAGGGAACCTCATGAGTTTCATTTTTTCTTGTCCTGTTGCTGGGCACCAGCAAATACAACCTTCCTCAATCTTCTTTACACAATCCCATCAGGAACTTATATAGGTTACTAAGATCCCACTGAGCCTTCTGTTTTCCAGGTTGAACAGTTCCAACTCTTTCACTCTTTCCTTATGTAATAAATGCTTCAGTCCCTTAATCATCTTCATGGCCCTTTGCCGAACTCCATGCAGCATGTCCCTATTTCATAGAATCATAGAATCACTAGGTTGGAAAACACCTCTTGGATCATCGAGTCCAACCATTCCTATCTGCCACTAAACCATGTCCCTGAGCATCTCATATACACATCTTGTAAACACCTCAAGGGATGGTAACTAAACCACCTCCCTGGACAGCATGTTCCAGTGCCCGATGACCCTTTGTGTGAAAAATTTCTTTCTGATATCTAGTGTGAACCTCCCCTGGCACGCTTGAGGCCATTTCTCTTGTACTGGGGGAATATAGAACTGAGCACTGAGAGTATTCTGGGTGTGGCCTTGCCAGTGCTGAGTAGAGGGGAAGGATCACCTCCCTCAGCCTTCTGGTAACACTCCTCCTAATATCCTCTGGTGTTTGAGTCTCTTCCCCCAGCTTTGAGTCATAGAATGATAGAATAGTTTGGGGAGGAAGAGACCTTAAAGATAATCTAGTTCCAAGCCCCCTGCCAAGGGCAGGGATGCATTCCCTAGATCAGGCTGCCCAAGGCCCCAGCCAACCTGGCCTTGAACACCTCCAGGAATGGGGAAGCCACAACTTCTCTGGGCAACCTGTGCCAGTGCCTCACCTTTCTCATCGTGAAGAAATTCTTCCTTATGTCTAGTTTAAATCTGCCCAGTTCCAGTTTATAGCCATAGCCCCCAGTCCTATCACCACAAGCCTTTATGAATAGTCCCTCTCCAGCTTTATTGTAGGCCCTTTTCAGGTACTGGAAAGTCTCTGTAAGATCTCCTCGGAGCCTTCTCTTCTCCAGGCTGAAGAAGCCCAACTCTCTCAGCCTGTCCTCATATGGAAGGTGCTCTAACCCTCGGATCATCCTTGTAGCCCTCCTCTGGACCCATTCCAACAGTTCCATATCCTTCTTATGTTGAGGATTCCAGAACTGGACACAGTACTCCAGACAAGGTCTCACAAGAGAGGAATAGAGGGGCAGAATCACCTCTCTTGACCTGCTGGCCATGTGTCTTTTGATGCAGCCTGGGATATGGTTGGCCTTCTGGGCTGTGAGTGCACATTGCTGGCTCATGTCAAGCTTCTCATTGTCCAATACCCCCAAGTCCTTCTCTGCAGGGCAGGTCTCAATCACAACATACCCCATCATGTACTGAAAATGGGCATTGCCCCGACCCAGGTGCAGGACCTTACACTAGGTCTTGTTGCACCTCATGATGTTCTCATGGGCCCACTTCTCCAGCCTGTCCAGGTCCTTTTGGTGTGGCAACTTCAGCTTGGTGTCATCTGCAGTCTTGCTGAGGGTATACTCTTCCCCATCATCCAGATCATTAATGACAATGTCAAGGGTTCTTAAAATGCTTCAGGATGAGTTATTCTACTCACTGCAGATGCCTGTTTCTGTCCATTAGCTGTGGACAACATCTGTGGTTCCTAGCTCTGACTTAGATATCTAGATTAGTTAGCTTAGTGTGATTACTAAATCTGGAGCAGATTAATCTGTCCTGAAGGGAACAATCTGGATTTGAGAGAGGAAAAGCATTCTGACCTCTAAATGGCTGCACAAGGTCAACAACTTTGAACAGTCAGGTTAAGAGATGCATGCCTAATAAAATTAAAGTGTTTCCCACAGCAACTATCACACACTTCCTACTGCTATGAGACCCACATCACCCTTTTTAATGATTTGTTTGTACTCACTCTTCGTTTTATATTTGTACAGCTTTACTGTGTCACCAAGTCAGAACATTTTGGAACCACTTCAGCTGTTCCATGTATTTATACTTTTCTGTATTTTCTGAATGATATTACATTTCCATTTCTTCATTAATTACAGAAAAGAATCATATTTCAACAAAATGCTATCAAACCATCTCCTTAATAATTTGTTTCACTTCTGAAGTCTTACAATTGTCTTAAAATCTCTGTAGAGTTAAGATTAGAATGAATTATTCTAGATGATGTCATGGTAGTGCCAAATGAAAAGAAAACTCATCTTTCTTTTTGTACTTGATGTCTATATTCAGTGTCAAGAATCATTGCTAATGCCACGTTAACGTTTCCTGATTTTATGCTCTTCCAGGGTGTAGCAAAATCAAAACCTTAGATAATCAGAAAAATATAGAGTTAAGATGCAAGCAAATGTAAATTTCGCATTTCCTTCCATTCAATGCCAGAAATACTTAAATATTTGATTTTGGTGTTTTTGCAGGTAATAGAGGGAATTGAGCAAATGCCAGAGGAGAAAGGAGGATGTCTTATACTCCAATTTAGTTAGTCCATTGCATGATTTGCTAACTGATCTTACAAATACCATCTGGACCAAAAAACTGCCATGTACCTCTACTGCTATGATGTTTAAGACTTAGTCAAGGATCAGTTCCATCTAACTTTAGAAACTTAGTCATTTATGCTGGAAGCCAAGTGTATGCACGTTCCTCTGTAATCCACACTAAGTGAAATGCCTACTGAAATTCTGGATCATCCTTTGCAAATACCTCTTCTTGTTGACTACAGAGTCATTTTATGGTCATGGTACACTACCCTGCATTTAGAATTCCAGGTAAAATAAAAGATGAAATGATTACAGGTCTTACTGATGAAAGTGGATAGTCTGGATCATAGAAGAGCAAGGACAACTGCTTTAACACTTCCAGCACTGATTTTCCAGGAGGCCAAGAGAAAGATTTTTTTTTTTTTTTAAGAAATAAGATTAATTAAAGCTGTTGCACTTACTATACACATTTGCTGTACTATTGTGGACAGTTAAACATTCAGTAAAATATTTTTGTAGCTCAATCTACACAGTTCCTCTATGGTTTCCTATAATGGAACAGAAATAAAAGTCATAGCATAAAACATATAGGCATTGGACTTTCTGACACATACAAATACATTACAGGTCCTAATTCTTAGTAATGTTAATAGTTAAATGTTAATTGGTGAAACTAATTTTAACGCATGACAAATGATCTTCTATCCATCGCTTCTACCATCTTCAAATTTTGTAATACAGAAGGACAAGGTGCACCACCATTGAGTAGCAACATATTCACCAACAAGAGCTAGTGTGTTCTCTCTTCACTGATTGATCTTGGTCAGCCTGATAATTTATTTAAGAAGAAATTGCTTGGGTCAGATAGGATGCTTTAGAGGGACACTATGCCTTTCCTGAAGAGCAACTGAGCACCCTCAGGAAGTAAATATTGGAGACTGCCAAGTGTTGCAAGGGGGACAGGGAAAGAGAAGAGTCACCACAAGATGTGCGCTGTAAGTTCAGCAACAGAGTGGTGTGAAAAGCAGAGTAGTAGTTGTGCCTCTTGCCTAACAGGACCAGTATCATAGGTTTAAGGATGACTCCTTGAATCTACATGTTCCAGTGATAATTAGTAATCTGCAGTCTTTCTTATTTGCCTTGCCATGCCTATGAATTTCCACCTTCTTGATACACGTATGTTTCTTGTAAGAGATAAAGAGTTAATCTAGCAAACTGATCCTTTAAGTATGTTTTCCTTTTTACTTTTCAGAATTATTGTTGAGACATAGTTGAAGATAAATGCGGGTATGTAGAATTTATTCATCTGTCATTTGGAAATTATAGTTTACTCTAATATGTCAAAAAAGTCAAGCTTGCCCAGTCTTTATTTGCACTATACTACTGCCAAAAGGATGCAAGTGCCCTGAATGACAGATCAGTTAGGGACAGTCTTTGCTTGCCTGTTCCTGATAATCAAGAAAAACCAGTTTCTGAAGGAGTGAAATTCTAGAACTGAAAAACAAATGGAAAATTAATTCATTTTCATTTTCTTACCATATATTATTGGCATAAATATTACACATGGGATAAAAATTAAATTAAGAAAAAACATCAACATGCCCTATTTGCAGCTTCTTAAGATAGCTAATTGGGTCCACAGATCACAAATTTTGTCAAATGCGCACACCTGATGAACTGAAGCATGCAGCATATAAGACTGTCTTTGTTGGTGACTCCCTAGCAAGGAATATCCTTAACAACCCAGCATTTCCTGAGGACTTCAGAGGGACAGGTGTCTTCATCTACCATCATCCCCTGAGGAACCAGAAGTTCTGAAGCGGATGAATTTAGCTGAAGATGGCCTCATCTGAGCCTCATGCCTGATGTTTTTCTCTTTTTTTTATTTCTCTAAAAAAACCCCGAACAGTTAAGTAGGGTGGTTGCTTAATGTCTTCGGTTTTGTTTTGTGAATGGAGTGAAAACAATAATGTTATCTGAAAAAATGTAGGCTGACAAGTATCTTGGCTAGAGGTAACCTGCACATGGCAAGGTGGCCCTGAGAGAGCTCAAAAGTTTTGTTTATTTGACAAGAGAAGGAATGTCCGAGGTTTCCTCTCCACGCAAAGAATTCTGAGACCATCTGTACTGTGGGTCCTTTCCAAAAGGAGCAGGACAACAGCAGGATCTCCTTGTTTCAGGGTGTGGCAGAAAATGTGTCAGCACAACAAACCTGAGTAATAAAAAGAACAATTCACAGTAAAAAAAAAACACAAAACAGAATTCACAGAATTCACAGAATCACAGAATCATGATGTTGGAAAATACCCCCAGGATCATCGAGTCCAACAATTCCTATCAAACACTAAACCATGCCCCTCAGCACCTCACCCACCTGTCCTTTAAACACCTCAAGGGAAGGTGACTCAACCACCTCCCTGGGTAGCCTGTTCCAGTGCCTAATGACCCTTTCTGTGAATTTCTTTTTCCTGATGTCAAGCCTGAACCTCCTCTGGTGGAGCTTGAGGCCATTCCCTCTTGTCCTGTCCCCTGTCACTTGGGAGAAGAGGCCAGCTCTCTCAGCCGCTCCTTGTAAGATCTGTTCTCCAGCCACTTCACCGGCTTTGTTGCTCTTCTCTGGACTCGCTCCAGAGCCTCAACATCCTTCTTGTGGTGAGTGGTGCAGAACTGAACACAAAATGCTTCTGTGAGATATATTTTGTGATGAAAATAGTGTTGATAACAGACCAATGTTTAGCTATTGCTAAGCAGTGCTTACCCAATGTAAGTATCTTTACTGCTCCTGACACTGCCCTGCTGGTGACCAGGCTCGGGGTGTAGAAGAAGTTGTGAGGAGACACAGCTGACCCAAACTCACCAAATAGGTGTTCCATACTGTATGATATCATACTCTTCATGTAAATCGAAGGGAAGAAGGAGGAAGGGCAAGTGGAGTATTTGAAGTCATGGTATTTGTCTTCCCATGTACCTGTTACACGTGACAGAGTCCTTCTTTCCTGGAAATGGCTAAATACTTGCCTGCCTCTGAGAAGTGGAGAATTAATTCCTTATTTTTCTTTGCTCACATGCCTGGCTTTTGCTTGACCTATTATTAATTGTATCATAACCCATGAGCTTTCTCACTTTAACCCTTCAATTTCTCCCTCCCATCCCACTGTGGGAGAGTGAGCAAGCAACTGTGTGGTACTTAGCTGCTGGCTGGGACCAAACCATGGCAAATGCTAAAGAAAGTAAGAGGTCATCAATTACATCAATTACAGAGAGCAGAACTCTCAAATCTTACCAACTTCCTTGCCTTACCATATCATGTTGCAAAATTTATAACTGTAGAAGACATTGCCAGGCAATGCTTGGATCCTGGTACTACAAGAGTTGGAGGAATTTAAATCTGGATTTCAATTTCACCTATTTAAGATCAACTCAATTAATGTCTTTCATCTCCAACCCCTGCTGTTCTATAATTGATACAAAATATGTTAAATGCAATTGATTAGGTTCAATGAATTATAAAATAGGGATAAATAACACTGTTGCTTCATTTTGTATTTATTTAATATTGAATTGGATAAACTCAGTATTGTTTTGATTTGGTACTGTGCAGACAAAATACGTTTGTGTTTTAAATATTGCCAGAGACACCAATTAGATATATATCCTGTCATAATAGGCACTGTGGAAATAGTACTTCCTAGAATAATTTTTTTTTTTATTTGCAAGGAAAAAATCTTTTTTCATTTATAGTTGCAGAGTCTTGAACATAAGCAGTGAAGAACTTAGGCACATTGGGAGTTTTGTGTGACATCAGAACTGAATTTGACTTGAAACCTGGGAATATAAAATTAAACTTGGAACAATCTATGCTTCACTTGAAGTACAAAATACCTTTTAAGATGTAAAACACCTTTTTAACTGTAGAACAACATTGATCTTTTTTTTTTTTTTGCAGATGAGCACATACAAAAGGCATGTTTTTCTTATTTATCTGCTCTCTTTATATTTTCTAGCATGTAAAACTGGTATTTGACTCGTTTACTGAGTATCAAGCAAATGTAAGCAAGTAATCTGCAATTTATACCTCTACTTTTAATTACTATGTGCCTTGTGCATGTTGATATCACCATCAATTTATACGACTGTTCATTCTGTGTGTGAAATTTTAGAGTACTAAATGTAATATCCCTACCTTAATTTGGTCCTTGCAGTTTACTGTGTATGGGATTATTTTATTTTATATCCCTCGTTAATTCTATTACAATCTCTTGTGCATTATGTAGAAAAAGCCTGTGAAATTTCTACTTGTGAGAATTCAACCATGATTTCAGAGACTGAAGTCAGGGGCTGGCCTGTGCACAAATTTATTTATTTAGAATAGAATAGAATAGTTGGAAGGGACAATAGTCATCTACTCCAACTGCCTAACCACTTCAGGGATGACTATTGTCCAAATGCCTCTTAAATACTGACAGACATGGGGCACCAACCACGTCTCTAGGTAGGCTGTTCCAGTGTTTGCCCTCTCAGTACGGAAATGCTTCCTATATTCATTCTAAACCTCCCCTGGTGTAGCTTTGAACCTTTCCCATAGCACTTATCATTGGATACCAGAGAGAAGAACCTAGCACCTTCTTCTCCACTTCCCCTCCTCAGGAAAGTGTAGAGAGCAACGATATCACTCCTTTTCTCAGAACCAGACAATCCTAAAGTCCTTAGCTGGTCTTCATAGGAGATACCTTCCAGCAGTTTCACCAGCTTCGTTGTCCTCCTCTGGAGGCATTCAAGTAATTTAACATCCTTCTTAAGTTGTGGGGTTCCAAACTGCACACAGTACTTAAGGTGAAGCTGCACCAATGCTGAGTACAGAGGGATAACCACATCTTTTGACCGGCTGGTTTTGCTGTGTTTGATCCACCTCAGGATGCAGTTTACCCTACTGTCTGCCAGGCCATATGACTCATTTTGAGCATTCTGCTGACTGGTACTCCCAGACTTGTTTCTGCAGGGCTGCTTTCCAGCTGTTCCTCTCCCAATCTATGCTTGTGCCTGGTGCTACAGAAAAACTGGTGCAGAATTCAGCATGCCATTAATGCCAATTGATGCCAGTTGACACTAATTCATATAATTGATGATTGCCTAATGTTCCGATCTACCTAGAACCATCACTCAAAATACTCAGTGGCAGCTCCCAGTTTACTATCATCAGCAAACATTCTAATGGTGCATTTAAGTCATGCATCCTGATCATAGCTAAAAATGTGAACAGAACTGACCCTAGAATTGAGCCCTGAGGAACACTGCTGATGTACAGTCACTAACCAGATGTAGCCTCATTCACTATAATCATATAAGCCCTGCTGTTTTTTCACTCGGCACACCATGAACTCACTCATCCCACAGCTGGATATCTTGTACAGAAGGGTGCTGTGAGGTACAGTAGCAAAAGCCTTACTAAAATCCAGAAAAACTATATCCACAACCTTCCCTTCATCCGCTAGGCAGGTGACCTTGTCATAGAAGGATATCAACTTAGTTAAACAAGACTTCCCTTTTGTGAATCCATGTTGTGTCTGCCTGATGATTGTGTTGTTCTTTAATTGTTTTTCAGTAGCATTCAGGATGATCTTCTCCCAGATTTTTCCAGGAACTGTGGTTGGACTAACAGGTCTCTAGTTCTCTGGGTGTTCCCTAATGCATTTCTTGTAAACTGGAATAATGTTGTCTAGCTTCTAGTCATGAAGGACCTGGAATTTCAGGAAACATTAAGAATTGCTTTACATTTAACTGCTAGATGCCCCAGATAGGAACATGGAGGATCACCCTTAAAGGTAAGTAAATTTCTCTAGAATACCCATTTAAGTGTTGTCCTACATGACGGAAATGCCAGTGGAGATAATGAATGGTGTGAACTACATCAGAAGTTGACTCATGTCAGCTAAGAACTTAACTGAAACTACAGAACTACAGAAACATTTTCAGACATACAGCAGGCATTGTTTCAAAACTTTAGATAAGTATCCACTTGCTCTGTTAAAAGACAAGAGTTGAGTATAACACACACTATTTACCAGAAAAAAACCCTTGTATTAATTTTTAACTCCAGAATTTTATCTGTGATGTTTTCTCATTTCTTAATGAACAGTGTCAGTAAATTAATTAAACAATTCACTTTAGAATATTTTATGTTAAATGCTATGTCTGGCTTCTCTAGAAATCCTTGGATAACCCTTGTGCTCTTTAAGAAGCTGTCTCAAAAGATGAAAATCTGGCCTTACTCAGTGCTTTCAGTAGAAATCAGTATGCTGGTGGATATAGATATTACGTATTCCAGTGTATACTTACCTCTATTTTATAAACAGCTGTATTTAGAGAAGCTTCATTACTTCATAATTATACTTCTTTCCTCACGTTTCCTTCTCATTAAAAACTGAGTAGTCAGCACCTCAGCAATTATATCATCAACATTAGTTTTCTTCCTCTTCATTTATTAATTAATCTCTTTTACTGTAGTTTCTTTTTTTTCTCCATATAAAAGTCATTCTTATTCCTTTTATTTCTTTTGACTGATAGTGTTTTTCTTAATAATTCATTGATTAGCACTAATAATATGGATAGAAATGATAAAGCTCAATTCTGCTTGGTTTTGTACCAACAGAAATCAGGAGTCAAGTTAAAAGACCGAGGCAGAATAATGGAGGCTCTGCAGAGGGATCTGAACATGCTGAACCACTGGGTGGAGTCCAATGGCATGAGGTTTAACAAAGCCAAATGCCAGGTCCTGCACTTGGAGCACAACAACCCTATGCAGTGCTACAGACTAGAAGTGTGTCTAGAGAGCTGTCTGGAGGAGAGGGACCCTGGGGTGTTGGTTGACAGCCGACTGAACATGAGCCAGCAGTGTGCCCAGGTGGCCAAGAAGGCCAATGGCATCCTGGCTTGTATCAGAAAGGGTGTGACCAGCAGGTCCAGGGAGGTTATTCTCCCTCTGTACTCAGCACTGGTGAGACTACAGCTCGNGAAAGGGTCATTGGGCATTGGAACAGGCTGCCCAGGGAGGTGGTTGATTCACTTTCCCTGGAGGTGTTTAAGGCGCGGGTGGACGAGGTGCTGAGGGGCATGGTTTAGTGTTTGATAGGAACGGTTGGACTCGATGATCCAGTAGGTCTCTTCCAACCTGATTATTCTATGATACTATGGTTCTAATTCTAATGCAAACTTTCAGCAAAGCCAGTCTGCTTTAATCCTGGATGGTGCTGTTACATTGTACTGCACGACTTCTTTGGTTTTCAAGAGACATTCAGGAAACAAAGTAATTCTAGAATACTGGTCTTGAAATACCCAATATTCAGCTGTTTCTGACATTTACTAAACACTGCATCATGGCCATGAGAGAGGCAAAGGACTTCTGCGCTTCTGTTATGATGGCCAGAAAGAGAACTGTCCACACATTTGGTCTCAGTCACCTCTAGACCTGGTGGCAGGGTGCCCACAGCAACCTAGGGACATTTTCTAGATCCAAATGAAGTAAGTCTGTGTTTTTGTGTCTGTGCATGTGTGAAATGATCTTGCATGCACAAGCACAAAGAATACCCTCCCATACCATATATTTTCCATGCTTGTTGCCCTACACTGGCAACAAAATTACTGTCATATACTATCGGTATAATATACTATGTATACTATGTATATTATAGTAATCTTCAGAAGCCGCAGCCAAGAGGAGAATCTCAGAATATCTCTACAAAATACAAATCATCGTGCAATATCTATTCTCTGTTCCTTAGAAATCATATGCATTCAGATAAATGGAGAACCCCAAATATTTTTCACATAACAATTTACGTAGCATTTTGTATGAAAATGAACTCTGTGTGTCCCTTGATCATTTTCTTCCTTTTACTTTTGAGGTTCTTCCAACAATTTTTTTCCAGACCTTGCCACTGGTCTCCTATTGCATTCTACTACATAGTTTTCCTGCTAATCACAAAGTTATTTCCTGCTCTAGTTCTCGTTCTGCTCACATACTTTTGGTGTATTTCTTTGTTCTTCCTCAGTCTCTCTTGCTGTTGTCTAACAGTTTCCACAGATCTTATCACTGTTTCAGCAATTAATTTTTATGATAAATACTGCTTTGCATATCTCTTCATATCTCTAAATATTCTCATAACTTCTCCCTCTCATTACAGCACACAGTTATGCAGGGCTCCTCCTAACTATTCCTGCTCATTGAAATGAAGTGCTCCATATCACTATGCTACTCTCTTCTGTGGTCCTTTGTTCTGCGGCTGCTATCCCAGAAGGTCATATATTTGCTCTGTTCCCATTCACTCTTATTTCAGTAATGTAACATTCCTTCATTGGTTTGTAGTTTTCCCATGTGTTACAAGCACCTTCTAAATAAGGAATAGGCATTTGCTTTGAAGTTCATGCAAAGTTCAATTTTTGTATTATCAGTAGCAAGCCTACTTTTCTTCCAAAATCTTCAATGATCAGTCTTTTTTTTTTTCCTTTCAGTCTTTTCTTATCCTTTCCTACTTGGACACTCAAAGTGTTCATCACACTGGCTTTTATGGTTTCTCTTTGCCGCTACATTCAGGACTGAAGCTATGCATTTCATTTGGGCTCCTCCTTCTGATGGTATATAGTTCCTTTTGTTGAACCCATAGATGTCTTTTGCATCAACAGCTCATCTTGAAAGCCTAGGTAAAAGAAGAAAGACTGCAACAGGCCACAGCATTTTCTGGGCTTATATTTACTTTCTAATCTTCCAAATCACATACAGTTTTCATCTCTAGCAGCCCCACTGGAATGCTAGACATTCATCAAGACTGCTGACATTACTCAATAGCTCTTCCTTTCCTTTAGCATCCCCTTTTCACACAATCATGTTTTTTTCTGCCTTGTTTTAGAATGATCTTACAGTCAGCAACAATGGTGAAGTGCCACAGATATGAAGACCGATGACAGAGAAAGGGAGAGAACACTGCTGTGAGAGAGCACCCCAATACCAGGGCTCTGCCTTTGACTCCTAGTATATCGGTAACACAGCTATTAAGAACAAATACGCTACCCAACATCATATACTCACATATACTCATGCCAACGTCCTGCAGAAGCTGCAAAACTGCTATTGCAGTTCTTACCACTCTGTTATTGATCAAGCCTGCCTAATGCACTGAGTCCTAAACTATTTTCTACTGCAACTAACAGAGCTTCCCTCATACTTCCTTGACCAACTATTCTTTAAGCCTCTTGTGTGATCCAGGCTCATCCTTCTACATTCCTCCTCTTTTCCTTGAAAAGTTGAAAGTGTGAAGGTCATAGTAGCATTTATTTTTGTGGAATGTGAGATCTGGCAGACTTAAATCCCCACTCTTAATCATTTGTCCTGACTGTGAAAGCAGGAAATTACCAATCTTCACTTCTGAAGAAAAACAGAGATGGAACTGCAAAGCTCAGCAATTCTACACATCCTTTCTTTTCACTCATATTTTCTAATTTTTCTTACTCCCCAGGCTGCCACCCATATTTCTCCCCACAGATTCTGGTAATATCTACTCTGGAAAGACTTACTACAAAGACATTACTGCTTCTCTGCCTCTGCTACTTATGTGGAAGATGAATCACTGTACAAACATGATAAGGTTGGCATCCTGTCCTCTCATGTACTACACGGTGAAAGTCACTATGGTGGCCATTATCCAGATTGTGAGAGTTGTGCCAGGAAAAGAAATCAGTCTCTTCCTAGTGCATTATGGGTTGCAGGTTTATTACACTGAACCTTTCTTCTGAATGTCATAAATATGACACGTTGCTGTAGTAATTTTTGTAAAGAAAATGCAAGATGCTGTTGTTTTGTGCAATTACTCCTTTATTATTAATTTTTTTTATTTAAAGAAACATAACTAAATAAAAATAAACAGGAAATATGCATTCTTAATTCAAGTTCAAATGGACAGCACTGAGGAACTGAACAGTGCATGTTTAGCTCTTCATTGATGCTACTTCTTGTGTCAGCAAATCTGAAAAAATATCCCTTCCCTGGCAATAAGCAGTTTTTAGATGGTGTAATTTTTTTGTCTGAATGTCTAGAGGATTTGATTAATGAAATACAGGAAAACTTTTCTCTATTAGCTTTATATTTTTGTAACAATTTAAAAGATGTTAATATAATTCGAGAAAATAAGAGGGAATTTTAAGAAATAAGACTTTTATATGAACATACATTTGTGGAAAATTCAGTCATTTTTTTCCATATTATTTCATATCAAATGTACATTTGATGCTCTTTCATCTCCAAGTAAATTAATAAAGTAGAGCAAGAGAATCACCTCCCTTGATCTTCTGGTCACACTTCTTTGATGCAATCCAGGATAAGGCTGGTCTTCTGGGCTGCGAGCGCACACTGCTGGATCATGTCGAGCTTCTCATCAATCATGACCCACAAGTCCTTGTCCACTGGGCTTCTCTCAGTCACATCATCCCCCATTGTGTATTGAATTGATACATTATATATTTATTAAAATATATTACAGGTCTTATGAGGAGCGGCTGAGAGAGCTGGGGTTGTTTAGCCTGGAGAAGAGGAGGCTGAGGGGAGACCTCATTGCTCTCTACAACTACCTGAAGGGAGGTTGTGGAGAGGAGGGAGCTGTCCTGACAGGGGACAGGACAAGGGGGAATGGCCTCAAGCTCCACCAGGGGAGNCTTCCAGTATGGTAAACTGCACCATTCAGCTTGGTGTCATCTGCAAACTTGCTGAGGGTGCACTCAATCTCACTGTCTATATCATTGATGAAGATATTAAACAACATTGGTCACAGTACGAACCCCTAAGGGACATGACACCACTTGTCACAAATCTCCATCTGGACCTTGAGCCGTTGACCTCAACTTTCTGAATATGACCACCTAAGCAGTTTCTTATACACTGAACAGTCCACCCATCAAATCCATATCTCTCCAATTCAGAGAGGAGGATGTTGTTGGGGAACATGTTACAAACTTTACAGAAGTCCAGATAGATTTAACATAGGAATTATGGATACTTCATACTTTCTAAAAACAAACACCAAAGGTCTTATGCATATTTGAATTACTTTCTAGATGATGTGATACCATCACATCATCTACATCTTTGGTTAACAAATGATGACACTTTTATTTTCACAGAAGTGCCAGAGAAATTCCACAAGACTAAAAAGCTTGTTCTAGGTTGTGAGATATATTAACAAATTAAGTTGTGTACATTTGGACTTTCAATGCATTGTCAAGCATGTGAATATGTACAGGATTCTTACCTTAAATACAATACCTTTCAGGACTACTAGAAAAATGGTTCCTTTATTGACTACAAAGCACAGGAAAATACCTATTTAAAAGATTTAATATGGAAAAGGAAAGGATAGGTAACAAAACTATGCATTATTGTGACATTCATATTCCCTGTAATATGTTAGTGGTTTTCTAGGAACAAATATGAAGCATTACTATGTATTTTAAATGGGATAGAATACTGTCTACTGTAATTGGCAACTATTCAACTTCTGAGAAAACTGAGATCATGACTGCCTACTTCATTTGTCTGCACTTGATTACTGAAGTATATCACATAATTTTGAATTGTCTTTTAATATATTTGCATCTGAAATCTTAAATGAAATATATTCAAATTATCTGAAAAGCAAAGTTGCTACAGACAACCTCAGTAAATGGAATGAAAGTAGCCTCTCTTCCTTTAGGTATCACAAAATGTTTGGTATGAGTTATTTTAAGATATATATAAGGTATATTGTATAAGATATGAGGTTTAAAGGTTTAAAGTATTTTAACTGAGTTAAAATATCTCAAATGAAATGTGGCATGTAAATGAATTCTTAAGGGTTTTCTTTCATTTGAAAGCAAGCTAGGGGCTTGCAAGAAGCAGAATCTCGTTCTGGGCTCTTATATATCAATTTAATCTATGAGTTTGGTAAAGCTACACTTTACTGAGAGTAGTATTTCTACTTTATTTCCTTTGCTAGAGTGATGTGAATATGAGCTTTTTATGTTTTACTGTATTAGATACTTACGTTTGAGAAATAAGTATTTCTAGATGTGGAACAAGGGCACAAGGATAATTCTGCCTTTGGAGCTTTAAGGGTATTGTCCTCCTCTCCTTCCAGTGATGGAGGATCTTATAGACTGTGATCTCATTCCTTGAACATAAGTTTACTACAAAATGCATCAGCATTTTCATCCATTTTGCTTTTCTGTCCATACAAAACGAGCACAATGATTTCTTCATACTGTGAATTCTCCCTAATATGTCCTACTATCGTAACAGGCTCATAGTTATACTGTTGCAGACCATTAATTTATCCTTATCATTAAAACTCTAGTATCCATGTGGTGCACAGCTCTGACACAATGGCTACGGTAAAGGAAATTCCTAGAATTTAAGACAATATTGTATTGTTCTTTACTCCCTAGAATACACTTCTAATTAATTTTTTCTTCTGCTGTTTACACAGATGGTGTGGCATATTCATTTATAATACAAATACATCTTTAAGGAAGAGTTAGAAACTTGTTATTTGGAAGCCCCATAAATTCTCAGCACTGGCACTGTATCAAAGGCTAGTCAGTTTGAAAATACATTTTTTATTCATGATAAAATAGAGGATTAGGGTATATGATGCAGACACACTAACATATGACTGATGAGGATATCTGAGACAGCAAAAGGCATTGTCAGCCAATGCTTTGCTTTCATGCTTTGTCTAGACTCAAAGTCCCATGCAGTAGACTCAAACAGATTAATACTGACTGTATCTGAATGATAAACCCCCATGACTTTATAATTACATTTTTTTTATATCCATGAGAGGCATTTGCCAATGATGTGCCATGTAAGGAAAGCTTGGAATCAGGATTTTTTAAGCCAACTGTTTCACATTTTGCTGTGTGACTGAGTGAAGGATGACAGACTGCATTGCTATGATAAACCTTGTGTAAATAATAATAATAATAATA
>WAAB01024277.1:7286-23746 GCA_013389865.1 Piaya cayana
GCACTCAATGCCTTCATCCAGGTCACTGATGAAGACATTGAACAGGCCTGGACCCAGCACTGAGCCCTGGGGAACCCCACTTGTGACTGGCCACCAGCTGGATTTCACACCATTTACCACCACTCTCTGAGACCGACCATCCAACCAGTTTTCCACCCAGGAGACTGTGCACCTGTCCAGATCAGAGGCTGACAGTTTCTGTAGCAGAATGCTGTGAGAAACTGTGTCAAAGGCTTTGCTGAAGTCCAGGAAGATACATCCACATCCCTTCCCTCATCCAGCAGCTGAGTCACTGTGTCATAGAAGGCGATCAGGTTGGTTTGCCGGGACCTGCCTTTTGTAAACCTGTGTTGACTGGGCCTGACCACCCGGTTCTCTTGCAAGCACCTCATGATAGCACTCAAGATCACCTGCTCCATGACTTTCCCTGGCACTGAGGTCAGACTGACAGGCCTGTAGTCCCCCGGATCCTCCCTGCGACCCTTCTTATAGATGGGCACAACATCAGCCAGCCTCCAGTCCAGGGGAACTTCTCCAGTCTTCCAGGACTGCTGGAAAATGATGGAAAGCGGTTTGGCCAGCACATCCACCAGCTCCCTCAATACCCTAGGGTGAATCCCGCCTGGCCCCATTGACTTGTGGGTGTCTAGTTGGGCAAGCAAGGCTCTGACCACCTCCTCTTGGACCATGGGAGCCCCGTTTTGCTCCTCTAGTTCTGGGGTTTGTACACAGAGGGAACACCTTTTTTTTACAATTAAAGACTGAGGCAAAGAAGGCATTAAGTACCTCAGCCTTTTCCTCATCCCCTGTCACTGTTGTTCCTTCTGCGTCCAATAGGGACTGTGTGGTCTCCCTAGTCCTCCTTTTATTATTTATATATTTATAGAAAGATTTTTTGTGGTTTTAAATGTGGTTACAAGCTGTTTTTTATTAACTGAGGCCAATGGGAGTAATAGAAGATAACATAGGCTAATGAAATTTTCCTGGATTGCTTTTCTGCCATGGACAACAGACTGAAAACTGTATTAGAGACAGACAGTTCTGTGGCTTAGTCATATGTTATAAATTAACGTTAAGCTAAAATTCTGCAAGAAAGCTTTCCTGAAAAAAATGCATGTATGGACAACTAATATAATAAGCAAAGGTCTCTTTATATATAGTCACATTTCTGTTTATATAAAAGCACTATTTTGTATGGTGACATATTTAGTAACCATCAACATTCCAGCATTTGAAGAAAAGAATTAAGCTATGATGGTACAAAGTCTAAAAAAGTGATTTTCCTCAATATATTTCTAACAGCAAATATAACTCCCTGGAAACAAAGTTTAAAATAGTAATACTGGTAGACCCTTGACTATAGTGGAACAAATGGTACTATTTAATATATAATGTATGTAGCACTTAGCACTAGATATCAATCACGATTTGTATAATTTATAGGAGTTCTTGTTTTGATCAAGAATAAACCTACTTTTCTGAAGATTATCTCTCTTTCTACTTTGTTTTCCCTACTTGATGGGTTTCATACAGTCTGTCTGTTCACCATTTCCCTCTGTTAAAGTATGAATCTATTGTTAGTTTTCAAATACATGTAGCTGAGACACAGATATCTCAAAGTTAAATACATTGCCCCTGCAACAGATAATGTTATACCCTTAGCTCAGCCAGTACTTGTCTGGCCTGAGCAAGTTGATCTGATTTGCAGACACAACATAGAAAAAGAAAAAAATAAAGAAAAAAAGCCTTTTACAAGTCAGCAAGAGGAAAATTTGAGGAAGTAATGAGCAGAATACCATGTTGAAAGAGACAGTGCTAAGGGTCATGCAGTAGTAGACAAAGCTCAAAAGCTAGCCTTCTCTCTCAATTCATATTGGAATCTTTTAATCTGACAGAAATACAGGCTTGATCTGGAGTTGCTAATAACTAGTCAACAGCGTAGGACACTTCCTCCTCATTCCGCATTGTCCTCTACCCATGTATATCACTGCTCTGTCCAAGTTTCACATGTAAATTTCTGCTACGGATTCATCCCAATCAGCCAATCCCCCCTGCAATCCTTTGTACCCTAGACTGCTGAAAAAATTTTCAAACTCTACTACTCTACTACTACTACTACTACTACTACTACTACTACTCCAGTTCAACAAAAAACTATTTGTAGATAAGTATTTGCCTGTAGCAAATTGCCACTAGTGGGCATTGCCACATATGAATGCTTTCTGTATAAGATAAAAGTTGACTACTTGGTTTCCAGTTGAAACACTTACAAGGGAATGAAGAAGTAAAGCTTTACTCATAAACCCAGCACACTTATGCCTAAATACATCAATGAAACAAAAATATGAAGGGTTGATATGTCTTACTACAGCATGTTAAAGAATCAGGTAAACAATGACAAATTATTTCGCATTATGTTGTCGTTCACTTTAAGTTGCAATGCTTGATAGAGTTATATATATGCTTAACTGCAAAGCAGCCTGCACATACTAAAAGGAAAGTGGTGTATACAGACAAATATTCTACAGTTTGATCGTGACAAAAATGCTCAAAAATTCTGTGCAAATAAGAAAAAAAGTGTGGCTGAAAGTACTGAAAAAACTACTTGTGTCATAAAGCAGTCTATGTAACAACTGTTTCTGATTAAGGTATTCAGTATGAATTACAACAAGAAACCAAGTGTTCCAGTTTTGAGACTATTTCTACTCAGTTGCAAAATCCTTACAAGTGAAAATAAAAAAATATTTTTGAATAAAACAAAACAAAATTTTAAGATGCTCATCATGAAACAGGAATTCTGGAGATTAACGATAATGTCAAATATTCATTCTCTCTTTTCATTATTGAATTTTATGTCTAAAAATAATAATGATGCCACCACATAAATCTGCAGGATCACTTTGTATAGAATCTATTTGCTGGCACATGAAATTAAAACAGGTATACGTAATAATTCATTATGTAATATGAACTTATAACAAGAAATGTAATGTATGTTAAATGTAAGCAAGATGAAAAAGATAGTCCTAGATGTTATTTCTTGCATACCAATAGTCAAACAGAATAATGATATCATCAAAAGTTAGTAATTTTAACAAAGTCTGGTGAAATTGGAGAAAATATTTGTTTTGTATTCCTGTTCACTTTTGTGGAAATATTGCAACAGATGTGCCCTTATAAACCTTCCTCTGTCACTGGAAGTCTGAGTTTAATTTCTGGGAGAGTAGGGAGGAGGAACACCTGCTGGAAACAAGCAAAATAGTCAAGACTGTAAACTACTTGCTGGGCTTCAGTCATTTCTAGGATTAGTATATATATAAAAATGTAAATATATATATTTAAATATGTAAAAATGGTGAGGCAGTAGCTTGGACAAGGAACATGGAGAGGAACTGTATATTAAATGGTGAGGTTTTGAGAAAGAAGCATTTTTCAGCATTAAGGTACTCATAAAACAGTAACATTTTTTCTTAAACCTTAGCACCGTTTAAAAATGTTTCCAAACTGAACATGCAGTGAACAAAGGCACTCTTGTGTCTCACAAGAGATGTGTCCATCTAAAAACACACTACATAAAAGTAAGGGAAAGAAAGTTTCCTGGGACAGTTATACCTTTGAGATTACAGGTAGCCTAAAATAGCCCAATCAGCGATCACCCTTATGATTCTGAATTTAAATATTTTTTCCTGGCAATAATAATATTAAATATATAACATAAATTTAGAAATTAAGTTGTAGTGATAAACCTACACCTTTCCTTTTTTGAGAAATTTCAAAATATTTAGAGATGGTTGAACAAGATGATGACAGTGTTCTCAAAGAAGGAAAGGGAGCTGAACTCCTGAATTTGTGACCGGAGAAGGAACTATTGTGTCTAGGTGAAATGGAAAAGGGAGAAGTCCTATATGCCATGAAGTGGCATAGCAATGACATGTGGAGATGGAAAATACTGGGAATTTGCTTGGAGAACTCAAGATGGGTCATTTCCAATGGGAGATGTGATATGCAGAATGAAACAAAGAGCTTGACTAGGAGAGGAAGATGAAGAGTATGAGGGTAGATGTGTGTGTCATTGGTGCTGAAGCTGTGTGTGGCAGTGTGCTTACCAGAAGGTATTGCCTATGATTACAGGAATGGGGAAAAGGATAAACTGAAAAAAATGCAATAGAAGGGTGGGGTTCAGTTCAAGATGAAGGCACCTAAATCTATTAATCTGCCTGCATACAGGTGTTTACATGTGAACCAGATATCTGTGCCCTCCAGCTGTCAAAATAGATCCGATATTCACAGTCAATGAAGTTTAAAGGTGGCTTGAGTCATCTTAAATAAACATCTATATTTTGCAGTCAAGTTGGTGGATGCAGAGGAGATTGAAAGACAGATAACAGATGAAAGCTAGGGGAAATGACAAATTTATTTATAGTCTTAAGCTGACTTCTGTTTGAAAACTAAAAGATAGGTAAAAGGAGGACAACATAAAAAGAAAGGGAGTGTTAAGAGTGATGTAGACCACTGACTGGGATAGAATGGTAATGAAATAAGTTAAATACATACTAATGAAATAAGTGAAATTTGGCATATCCAGGAAATTTCAACAATCATTTAAATTGGATGAAGTAGTAAATGTTCACTTTTCACCATAATGGAAAGTTTTTAAAATGAAAAAATTAATTCCTACATTTCTAAACCAATAATGAACTTTCTAAAACCTGTGTTATTTCCTATCATTAAGGCTGAACTGCCTTTCAATGTTAAACCACAGTTTTTACTGCCTTATGGGACTTGTCATTACTTTCTATACTCACTCGCAAAGAACAGTCTGTGTTAGCCGACCACTCACATAATATACCTGTAATCATGCAAGTCCTGTAAGTTTGCCATCTAATGCAACTTTGCAGAATTGTAGCAACCAGGGAATCTAACTCACAGAAACAAAGGAGGCAAAAGTATAAGTTCTGTAGTACTTTACAGATAAAAAAAAACCTAACCAATTTTTATGTGTGAAAAAAAGAGTATCATTATTCCAATTCAGAAAATCCAAATACTTAATTCATATTTTCAGGAGAGAAAACACAATTATTTTCAATGAAGTCAAGATTTTCTGGAGGAAATCAGAAATGCATGAAAAGTTCTAGTTCTTATTGAAGAATTGTAGGCATTTTTGCCTATTTTTATTATGAAACTCAGATAGGTACCATGCAAACAAAGACTAGCAGGCAATTCTTGCTTCAAAGAACTAGCATATAAGTAGACCTGACAGAGCAAAAGTTGAAGTAATTTGCTGAAATTCATAATGAGTTCCATGACAGAGAGAGAAATAAAGATGAACCCTTAAAACCTCCTGACCTACAAAGGGGTTTAGAGCAGTTGCTGTCATTAACGGAAAACAGAAAGAATCCACAGCATGGAGGCAAAGAAAGCTTGACTTTGTAGAGCTTGTCAATCTCTTGGCAAATGCATCTGAAAATTTTTCCAAGAGGAGGGATGTGCTGGAAGTTTGGTTCAGATTTTGCAAAGAAGAATGAGCAAGCACTGGGATATGCAGATACAGAAGCCAGAGAAAAAGAAGAAATCATATTTGGCAAGGGCGTATTGAAGAGCTGAAAGTGGAAGAGAGGAAATGCCTGTAGCAGAGGGGGGTCCTCAACATTGCTAGCACAGAACATCAGGACTCAAATATTGTACGCTGCTTCGACATTGTGTGGAAACAGTGCTGGTGGCAGAATGAAGGATTTGGTAGGATTTACACTGAAAGGAGAACTCAAAAGTTGGGTTGCTCAGAATGAAAACCTGATAGCAGAATCTGATAGGTGATAAGGATATCATAATGTACCTCAGAGAAACAATACAAGTTTCAGATGTAAAAAATGAATGCAAATGAAAAAAACCCACAAGTTATGCCGACAGCAATAAAGAAGCAAGGTAAGTATCATTTCCTACCTATACACTGATGTCTTTCTAAAATTTTGTATCTCTGAGTAAAAATGTGACAGAATAAATCATAAAGTGTAACAGAAAAGATATTTGGCATAAAAAAACCCCTACCAAGTGATAGCTGAAATGCATGTGGAATTAATCCTTCATCTGACATTATATCTAAACAGAAATTCCAAATCCCCATGTGATATAACAAAGTCTCTGGTGTTGAACCACAATGGCAAACTACAGTCATTTTAAAGCATATAAGTGATTTTTAAGAACCTTTTCTTCTGCAGGCGTTTGATTAAAAAAAACCCAAACAAGTCCACATTTTTAAACAAACAAAGAACCTTAGGAAAAGAGAGGATGTTGCAAGAACAGTCTCTGTAAGAATACAAGATCTCTCCCTAAAGTCTTTTATGCTTCACTTCAAGTACTTCACATTAATGAGCTGAGCAGCTCTTAAAAGAACAACATGACCCAGCATACTATAGTAATTCAATAATCTAGTAGTCAAGTAAATACAAAATAATGCTGGTTTTTAATGCACTGATCTTAATTTTAATTTATTTCAGACACTTTGGCATTTTTTTTAAATAATTCAGTGCTTCTTGTGATCTTGTTACACAACACTTAACAGAAAAAAGAAAAAAGAAAAAAAAAGCAATACACATTTATTTCTGGTAACTCTATGATATGTTGCTCCATAAATATTAGTGGATTTGCCTTCTGCCTTTTCCAATAGTATTCCTTAAGGAGCAGACAAAGATACAGCCTCATACAAGAACTGTGAGAGATTTATAATGAAAAACTCCTGTGCCTTTATTTCAGTAACATTTCTGTTGTATTCACTGTAGAATTTACTCTGGGAGCTAGTGCTGTCAGTGCTAGAATCAGTATCACAAAATCATTCAGACATGTAATTTCTGATGTCAGAAGAGAACGTCAGAATTACTGCTGATATAATGAAAGGATTTTCAGAATATAGCAATCTTTCAAAATAAAGCTGTTTACAAAAAACCCCCACAAATATTCTTTACTAAATCACTGGACTTGCATTTCATACAGCCAGCAACTCCTCAGCGACCTCTTTATCAGCCCAAAATGGCACTGAGTTTACTTTCTGCTATTAGTATTTGCATTAACCAAATTAAAGTATTCTGGAAAATTTAAAATAAATCAGATGTAGTGCATGAAAACATACTAATACATAACTATTTAATTATGCTTTGAATTAATGCACATAGTATGCATGCATTTAATCCTCTGTATCTCACAATAATAAAATAAGTAGCAGTCTTCAGAATAATTACTTCTTAACTGGCTAACTGATCAGATACTGAACTATAAAACAATGAAAAAAATCCACAGAAAAGATCTATTACAATTCATTTTCACTTTGGCTTCCTTAAATTATTTTGATGACTGAAACTTTATCAGAAAAAAAAATTAGTATTTATACTGAATGCATATAAGGTAGTTTGATAAGATCTGTATTATTTTATAGCTATCTGTCAACATTGTAATCTCTCCTGCACAACAGCAACAGCTTTAAGCATCCTTGACAGTATATATGCTTTTAAAATTTAAACCATTAAAAATGCAGTAGCCCCAAATCCAGTCTTGAACTCTGACAGACACCGATCTCTCTCTACCTCCCACACCCTGTTTTATCAGACACTATTTTGTTTAAATTGGCTACTAAATAGCATAGCACTGTACCTTTAAATACAAATCAAACAATATTCATATTCCCACGGTGCTGCTAGTTTCCCTTATGCTTTGAATTGCCTGCAGATTAAAAGCTCAGAATCTGAAAAGGGATTCTGTTCTGCAGACCAAAGTTCTCTGTAGGAGATGAGGGAGAGGGTCAGTCCCGGAGTCACACACACAACAGGCAGAAAACACACTTGTGATCCTCAGCTTTGGATAGCATCAGAAAGGGGAATAAAAAGAAGAAACACATGGCACACGGAGAACTGGTATCACTTATGGCTTCTAACCAAAGCAGCAATTAAACACCTTTCATCATTCTGCCAAATGCCTGTTTTTTGTAAGAACTGAGAGAGAGACACACACACACACACAAAAGCAAATCCCCTCTAAGCAGCAATGAAAACTTAATAACCTACCATTTTCTTTGCACTCTTCTGGAGGTTTAGCCTTTTTCGCAAGTCGTGGATCCAGCCATGATGTTGTCTTTGTGTTATGGCTGAAAAGAAAAGAGATCACTCTGAGCAGACACATACTGAAAGGAATCAAGTTTATTCCTTAAGAAAAAAGGGTTAGTCCAACAAAATTGCAATCGATACACTTAATTTGCTTACTGGTTCTAAGTAGCCCTGAAGGAGGTGTAAGAGTAATTGTGCAAGGCAGCTGTAAATTTGGCAACCTCAGCTCCCTGTCCTCAAAGCAGCTATTTTTATTAAAATCAACTAGAATGTTGCCAAGTTAACCTCATTGAAAATGCAGAACTCATCCAGAGCAAAAGGAATTTATTACAAATACAGTGTTCTCTCGTTCAATGAGTACAGGCAACCGGATTCTGTACAATTCTCACAGTTTTCAGATAGAATTATTTTTATCTTAAACCTGACTTTTTCACAAATACAGGTTTCTTATTTCTCACTAGCAGAACTGGCAAGGCACAGCGAAAGTGATGCAAATTACAGCATGCTCTTGCAAAGTCTACATTTCCGGACAGAGTGATTAATGATACTTTGTTTAAAAAACCTTTATCTCTCCATATATAATCCTTCTATCGAGATAAAATAGATATGCACAAGCTGAATGAATCATGTGGCTCCTTTCTGTACTCAGAATAGATCTTTGAGAAATCAGCCATCAAATAGCGTTGAACTGGCACAAACTGTTTTCTGGGAGAATATTTTGCCAAATGAATTGATACTTAGCACAGCTAATGAGACTTAAAAAAGATCTTTTCAATGTATACCTTTACCATAAACATTAGAATTTGAAGCAAAATGTTTTAAATATGTTAAGAAACACAGACCATAAAACAGAAGATTATTTGATCATCACTCCTTTATTTTTTGAGATGTCTTTCCTACAATACCATCATTCAGAGACACTTCTAACCCATGTTTTATTTATCCGATACATCCTAGGAGGATGCTTGTTTCAAATAATTGATACAGCACTGAATTATTTAGTTTATTATTAATTTGCTGTGTCATTTTAAAGTGTACTTAAGACTTCTCTTATAAACATTAGTATAAGGTGTACAAAAACAGGGCATCTGGTAAAAAACATATTAGGATGCAATAGTTAGTTGGTGAGTTACTGATTAACTGATACAGCTCATGTGGTGCAAACACCACTAGTTCTCCTAGTGGAAAAAAAGTGTATAAAGCGAGTTCCTTCTCTCACCTTGACTCCCTGTTTAGTCCATGGCATATATTTTTTTCCCCTCTGCCTCAATTTCTCTCTGTTTCTCAAAGCAGAGCAATGTTACCTACTACTCAGAATTATTGTCACTGTGTTAAAGCTTCCTCCAGATTTTGGATGGGAAAAATGGTAGACAGGAGTTAGGTACAGACAAAGTAGCAACTACAGTGAAAATTGAGGCATTTAAATTCCTATTTTAAGCATGCCCTAGTCTAGAAAACCATTCATGACAGGTGATGAGCATAAACAAAACCTTCCCTTACTTTGAAAGCAGTGATACATTTGCAGAGAATGATAAGCCAAAGGTAAGGTAAGAATGATAAGCCAAAGGTAAGGTAAATTTAAACTGATGCCTGCAGCCCGTGCTTGATTGCAGATGTAACTAAGATGCTCTCTCTGAAGCTCTGGCTGCCTCTGGTCTCCTGTAGGGTGTGTTTTTATACCGCAGTCACAGCCTATCTGCAGCTTGTGCAGACATACTTGAGCTACCTTTAAATTAACCGTGAGAGATTCTGGCAGCAATGGCACCACAGTAGTATGGAGCTCAGCATGGGCTCATCACCCCAGCATCTACTGAACTACTTGGGTGCAGCCAGCAGCACAGGCTGATCTGCACACCCCCATGGGTACCCTGTTAGCAGTGCCAGAGCTCAGAGCAAGCCTGGACATACCTGTGGAAGCTGTAGTCTTGTCTCTGGAGCATGGGCATGTCTGCACAAGAGCCACTGTCTCCCAGCTACTACTTCTGAATGAATTTAGTGACCCCCACTGGCTGCAGGCACTAAGTGGGATTCACAATTGGTTTCCTATGGCTTTAAACGAGTAATATGTGTATGCTTATTATTAGCAATGTTTGCTGTAGTATATCTCAAGGCGTTCTACAAAGGAAATAAAAAGAAACACCCCTATTTAAAGGTGAGAATGTGGAATCACAGAATCAAGTGACTTTCCACAGCCACCAAACAGGCCAATGGTAGCATTGGTTCTAGAAGTCAACTCTGCTGAGGTCAGTTGGCCAATGTTTTCCTCACAAGTCCATGCAACTTCCGAACAGACCAATTCACCAGCCGCGAAATCACCCTTAAGGCCTAAAACAGACCTGAGAAATGGGTTTTCAGGCATCTGTAAAGACAAGTGCCAACCTGAAAATAAGCCAAATTCAGTATTACCATTTAAATATGTGAATTAGTTGAATTACAGCCTTCAAGGCTTTTGTTGAAACTGAGAACAAGCCAACACTTATGCTTCCATTCTGCCTAAATGAGGCTTACATAAACACACAAGGACTGATGTCTTCCAGTTTTGTGCACTGTGGATGTTCTAAACAAAACCATAAACAACCAAAAAGTCAACAGTTTGTCCAATAGAGGAGCAATGCTTCAGTCTACAGCAACATTTCAGACAATGGCATGAGGTTTAACACAGCCAAATGCCAGGTCCTGCACTTGGGACACAACAACCCTATGCAGAGCTACAGACTAGGAGAGGTCTGTCTAGAGAGCTGCCTGGAGGAGAAAGACCTGGGGGTGTTGGTTGACACTGACTGAACATGAGCCAGCAGTGTGTCCAGGGGGCCAAGAAGGCCAGTGGCATCCTGGCTTGTATCAGAAATGGTGTGACCAGCAGGTCCAGGGAGGTTATTCTCCCTCTGTACTCAGCTCTGGTGAGATGGCTCCTTGAATACTGTGTTCAGTTCTGGGCCCCTCAGCACAAGAAGGATGTTGAGGCTCTGGAGCAAGTCCAGAGAAGAGCAACAAAGCTGGTGAAGGGACTGGAGGAACGGCTGAGAGAGCTGGGGTTGTTTAGCCTGGAGAAGAGGAGGCTGAGAGGAGACCTCAATACTCTCTATAACTACTTGAAAGGAGGTTGTAGAGAGGAGTGTGCTGGCCTCTTCTCCCAAGTGACAGTGGACAAGACAAGAGGGAATGGCCTCAAGCTCCACCAGGGGAGATTTAGGCTAGACATCAGGAGGAAATTTTTCACAGAAAGGGTTATTGGGCATTGGAACAGGCTGCCCAGGGAGGTGGTTGATTCACCTTCCCTGGAGGTGTTTAAGGCACGGGTAGATGAGGTCTTGAGGGACATGGTTTAGTGTTTGATAAGAACGGTTGGACTCAATGATCCAGTGGGTCTCTTCCAACCTGGTGATTCTATGATTCTATGATATCAGCTCTTACAGCACTCAATCTCCTCTTCTAGTTACTGTCTCTCAGATCCATTCAGCTGCTTGGTAAAAGCAAAACTCTCCCACAATAACTTTTATTTATAACAAAAAACTGAAGAGGCAAAGTACATTTTGAAAGTCATCCCTCTCCTCCTTACCCATCTCTACACCTGTTCCCTTGCCCTGCTTCTCCTCTTAATTAACTGTACTAAACACACATGCTACATCTTGTCACAGGACTTAAAATGCTTCTAGACAGGTGCTCAGCTGGGTAAAAAATCTACTCTAGGGACAGACCTTGTTTGAAAGAAGGCAGAATCTATTCCACCTATCTTCTAACACTTCTACAGTACCATCAATGCCCTCTTTAGTACTACACAGTACTGATTGCTTCAATCACCTTAGCAACCACGTACATAACACGCAACCACTCCTACATGAAGGACAGATGTGACTACTGTTGTGCTGCTCTCAGCAAAAGAGGAAAATAAGTAGCCCTGGATTACAGTGCAGTATCTTTTTATACATGTTTACTTCTGTCCTACATAGGATGTTTATTTGTGAATTTTGAAGTGATGCTGCTCTTACCATAGCAAGTGCCATCCTAGCACCATGCAGAGTTGTTCAGAGTAACCTTCTGTTGTCTTTCAGCAAGGACTACAATTAGGGTTAGCCAACCATAAAACAGAAGAGTGGTAGATTCTTCCCCACACAGGTGGAACATATTAGGAATGAGAGGAAGAACAAAAGCATGCTGGTGCTGGCTTGCTGAAAGTCCCAGGCCAGGCTGCAGGGACATTTCAGGAAAGCCACCACCTCACCTGTGTCCCAGGGCTCTGCCTATTTCCTCTTAAGCTCTGCAGTAGATTGCTATCTGTAAAAGCTAATGGGCAACAATGTTTAGATTGTAAAGAGTTTTTGAACTAATTTAGAAGAAATCTTGATCGGAAACCTTTAACAAAGGGAAAGAAGTATGAAGAGTAAAATGGACAAATTAACACCAGTAACAAATTACAAAAGTAACACTAACATATCTGCTGCATGATCTGTGAATATTAATGTTTCTTAAGTATTAAAATCTTGTAAAATGTACAGTGTATAACCTGCCTGACCACTAGGTCTAACCATTTCTGTCCATTTGGGAAGTCTTATAGAGAGACCCAAAGGCAAAAGGGGGACTGGAGTTTTACACATTAATTTTGAATGAATTGCAGATGAAAAGCAAGATGAAAAACAAGATGAAAAAAATCAGGAAAAAAAAAATCACAGAAAGGGTGGTTGGGCACCGGAACAGACTGCCCAGGGAGGTGGTTGAGTCACCTTCCCTGGAGGTTCTTAAAGAATGGGTAGATGAGATGCTGAGGGGTATGGTTTGGTGTTTGATAGGAATGGTTGGACTCAATTATCCTGTGGGCCTTTTCCAACCTGCTGATTCTATGATTCTATGACTCTATGAAAAGTTGTGGGATAAATGCACAAACAGGCAGTCAGTGCAGGTGTCAATCTCTGAATGAAAGTGAAGTAATGCAATAAAAGCATCCTACGAGAAATTCAACTGTGGCTTCACCAGCATTTTCCACTGGCCACTATTTCATTATTCAGCAACAACCACGTCTCATCATCAAGTGATCAGTTTAGAATGTCCAACCTTACACAATTTTGTTGATGTCAGTTACTAGCTAGGATGATTGGGCTGCGAAAAGTGCTGGCAAATCTACTATGTACATTTTAGAATCTGTCTTAAAATCAAGTGCAGTCAACAAAAGAATCCTTTGGGTTTACTTCAAGCCACTGGAGCATAGGAATAGTGCAACATTTTCAACTTTATCCTAATTTGTTACCTGCTATACAAAAGAGAAACCACTTATAGGCCAGAAGTGCAAATTGGAAAAATAATTTTTTTAAAAGTCACTCAGAAAAGCAGCAGGGCTTAATATTGTAGCCAATAGTTAATAAAGTCATTATTACTGAACTAACTTAAAGCCTCCCTCTTCACCAAATATTTTCATCCAGTATAAATAGTTTATTATAATTAGAGTCCTCTGGTATGAATTATAGATGGTTTTAGCCTATGTGAAAAAAAAACCAACTTTTCAGCTGGTTTAAAAAGAGTGAAAGAATGCTTTCCAGAAACCCTACCTCAATCCCTTGTTCTTCTCCAACTTTCTGCAACTCCGCTTTGAAGACTTTGCAGAGACTCTTTATGCTACAGTTCCCTATTATCATCACTGGATCTAAGTATCAGGACCAAAATCCCTCAGGAAATATCACTAAATAATTATCCATACCTTTAGCAAGTAAAAAACATCAGGCATGTGGCTTTTCTTATTAAACAATGCATTATCTTTTTATGATGATTATTTGGTCAACATTATATTATTCCTCTTAAGAGTTGAATATAATGGATTTGTGTTAGCAATCTGGCAGTTTAAAGCACTTTGACAGAAAAAGTTTCCTGTACTAACAAAACCCTCAGACAATCTCTCTAAACATTTTTGAAGGGAATGTCGAAAGTAGCTGCTGACAATAACAGCCTTAATGTCTTCAGAAAACAGTGCAAACCTATTCTAAATCGTGACACTGCAAGGTGTGCAATTTGCATGTTATTGTGAAAGGCGTTTCAAAGTATTTATCAATAGGCTGCTTCAGTGAATTTGGGGACAGCATGTATGAGTTTGTTTGGGTTTTTAATGTGAATACATTACACTCAAGATGGTTCTTCAAATAACAACTTGAGCAAAGTGGAGTATGAGAGACAGAGAAAACCACAATACCCTGTAGGCCACCTGACATCTAAAATGCTTACTCCTCCCTCTTTTTTGTACGCCTAAGATTTGTACATATACAGAGCTTTTCAGATAGCACAATAATAAGTTATTTCTCTGTAGGAGGGTCAGTGATAGGAAATCAGAGCATAAAAATGGCGATTTTGCAATTCATCCTTTCTAGGGTGCTACCCAAACTTGCACAGATGTAGGGGCGGATAGAAAATGGAGTGATCCTTTGGCTGTGGATCGAAGGACAGAAGCTATCACTGCTAGTTTGTTACATTTCATGCTGTCAATCTGTTGGATGTTCTTGGAATCCATGGTATTTGAGAGACATGAGTTTGCAGGTGCCTATCCTGTGAATTCCAGATGGCCTTGGGCAGTAGATAAGCACTTACGTACTCAGCCTAAATACAGTAGTGGTGCCTCTAGGCATTCACAGTAGCAGAAAATGCTTATGAAGGGTTTTTTGAGGAATATATAAATGTGTAAGGTGTCTTGCAGTAATTTCTGCCGTTTAAGTCACTCTCTGACTCAGGCAGTTAATTTCTGACATGAATGGGTTTCATCTGACATGACTTCAGCCATGTAGAAATTATAGAGTTACTTTTGTTTTACTCCTCTCTATTCCAGGGATAGGTACCCACACAGAATATTTTATCTTACCTATCTTCTAGTGGGGCTGGGGGCTTAACCATATGCTCTCAGTGACATACTAGGTGCTATGACATCTTCCAAATGGCCTCCAGCTGCCACTCCAGAAGGAAATAGATTTTGACATGTTCTGTGTGATAGATACCTGCTAGGTTCATGGAGATGTCTTGGGTTATCAGTATGCCTCTTCAGTAGAGCTTTGGCTCAGATCAAGAGGACACTTTTCAAGTGAATCTCTCAGTTATCTTCATTTACATACCAACCATTCTCCCAGTTTGTGAACTTCTTTCTTTTGAATTTAAAACAGATGATACACAGCAAGAGCTCACCTAATGCACTACAAGGCGTTCACAGTCATGTAGCCCATGGCATCTGAAAAGACTTAGTAACTGTGGATGTTGGGTCATCAGAACCAAGTGTTTCACCCTGCAGTCTACTGATATTGCTAATTTAGATATGGACATATTTTAGGTCAGAAGGAATTCAGACAGGTTTTAACCCAAAAATAGTCTCATGGACTGAGTTCAGGTGTTCAGGGGTTGGAGACAATTAAATGCATTCCTAGAGATCAAATTCCATTTTAGCTTATTCTGAAAGGAATCCAGTTCATGTACTCTGAAATGTGCACCAAATCACAGTGATCTGAGACAACCAGAAGATTTGTTCCAAAAGTTTAACCCTGACACAAACTTCTATACCACTGTGGACATACCCTTGGATATCTGAGGGTGTCTTTACTGATAGAAGCACCTACATTTAAACAAAATAATTCTGCCTTTAACTTTGTACTGGATGAAGCAGCCTCTGGGGGAAATTAGCACACACTCTTGACTACAGAAGGCGACTTGGCAAGTGGTTTATGCTATAATAGACACACAATGCTATATGGAAATACAGGTGAGCTGAATCTTCTAGCTCAATAAATACAGAGGAGAAAAAAAAATAATAAAACTACAAACATCACAGAAGAAGTGTTGGAAGAGGAAATCTGCAGAGTACAGAAGTGAGACCTTTGGGGAAAAGGCAAGAAATAAGTAAGTAACGAAACACAAGAAGAGTTGATCTGGGAATCTGACTGGATGTCAGCATAGATAAAAACAGTGAGTGGGAGCAAGGGACAATATATCACTAGTAGAGACTGAGAATACCTTTATAGCATCAAAATACAAGTGAAGAAAAAAAATCCAGTGCTCTCCAAATCTTTTTCCAGTTCTATCATCTCCTCACTCCTAAGTAAACTGTCACAAACCAAGGAAGTGGTGTCAGGAGAAAAAAAAACCCACAAAACAAGAGACATCTTTTCTGTTGCCTGTCGCACTGAATGTCATGTTGAAGTCTGGACAGCATTAGAGATCAGATCATGGCTATGCTGACTAAAGCTGATGAATTCAATACAAAACACAAAGAAAGAAAAAGAAGTATGGATATTTATTGTCATATTCACGAGAGCCACGATGATTCAGAATTTTCTGCACAATAAAGTCATATTGATACAAGATGTCTTGTTTCCCAAAGGACAATCCCATCAGAATTGAATATTAAAACAG
>WAAB01024278.1:0-56604 GCA_013389865.1 Piaya cayana
AAACCATCATTAGTGGGACATGCCATTTGGATGGTCCGCTACTTCGACTGGCATTCTAAATAAGCTTTGTCACTCCATTATTATCCTTTTAATGTTACTTTTAGTTAACTTTGTTTTCTCTACTGTATTGTTTGTTTGGAATTGGAGGATGCTACAACAATTAACAATATTGACTTCCGTATCTAATGCCCATGAAAATGCATTGAAAAGTAATTTACAAGCAAAATACTATCCAGTTCCCCTTTCAAAAGCAGATCATGTGTGAGGCAAACGAATTTGCCTAAGTTTAAAAGAAAGGGGGGAATTGATGTGTGGGTATAAACATTAGGTAAACTTAGCTTAGCTTACTGAAATATGCACTATCTGCTAGGCAAAGGCCTTGAAGACCTTGGATGTTGATAAGAGAGAAGCTCATTCACAGACATTCACTGATAAAGGAAAAGCTGGAATGCAGAAAACAATTGCAGCTCGACCAGGATGAGACTGTGCCTGTGCACAGATTGAATTCAGGGGCAGTTCTTGAGGAAGATGAAGGTGACTTCAGCCCTAAGTCCCAGACCACAACATCACACCTGCGCAAGTATAGAAGAAGCTTCTCAAATCTAATTATAATAAGGAGCGGGGAAGGTCATGAAAATGTAATAGGCACTTATGAATAGGCATGTCTTCACACTATATCTATCTGCTTGTTAGACTGTTCGGTGTGCGAGTTAGGAGGATTACCCCCTCGCACCCGCTGGCAAATAAACGCATACCTGCTTTATAACCCTTAACGGAGTTATAGAGTTTGATTCTGCGAAACACCTAAGCGTGACCTTCCCTTTCATGCAGAGAATGGACTGATTCGTTCCCCAAACAATGGAAAATTTCACGGAGGCTCTGGAACAGATTGTTCTGTTTGCTCCATTACTCACAGATCAGCTTGTCACATTCAGCAACAAAGGCAAGGGCTAAACTCATCTTATTTGTTGTCCACAATTTATGAAAAAATAATCTAGCTCATAGGAAATGAGGTGAAGGGAACTTGCTGAAGTGAAAACATTTCTTTGTCAGCATGGATTCAGCTTCAATATGACTCATGATCTGGGCACCACTATTTTATGCTATGTTGATCCATCTAGGAATAATTGTTAAGACTTAACTGGATTTCTTTCTGTTAGAAAAAACACACTTAAGCTGTGTTGTCTGACTGTACCTTGAAGTGAGTTACAGATCTTGGTAAGACACAATCATTGTTTTCTTTTGGGCACGGGCAGGCCTGTTGCATGACATGATATCCATAAGTTCAATCACAGTTCTGAGACTTGAGAGGAAAGTAATATTTCTGCACGTATAGCATTCCCTTGCATCCATGCCATACCCATTTCTGATAATTTTTTTGTCTGCTACAACTTGGTGCTAGCAGACCATCACCTAAATATGTAAAAGCAAATGAAATGTATTGTATGTAACCCATTCAGTGCATGTAACACCAATGCTTTCTGACTCAGCTTTAGGAAACCTTCAAAAGGACACCAAATGCCTTGGAGCTGTCTGAAATTGCAAGACAAATAGTTCCAGAGCTTAGCATACACAGATCCTACAGGGCTGCATGTTCATTTCCTTCCCACCATGTAGCATGAACATGGAAACTGCTGCCCTGCGAGGAGACCCCACAGCCCACTTCATGCAGATTAGTCCCATGCCAAATAGCTTTCTTTTCACAATACCGTTTGCAAGGGAAGATTTCAGGCTCCCAAACAGAACTCTCTCTGTATCTTGTTTCAATAATGCCAGAAGGACTACAGAAAGATCAACCATAAAACACTGCCTGTTGCCCTTTTCTCAAATAATTTTAATGAAGTTTTGTGCCTAGGAAAATCTGTACATATAAGGAAGCCATTCTTGAACCCGCTAAGGAAATGGGCATTGAAAAACAAGATGTTCATTTAGATCAGAAGTCTTTCAGAGACAACTTCTGAGGATCTTAATTCATATTAAATATATTATAATCCTTGGAAAAATCCCATGAAAATTCATGGTTTTATTCAGGAGAACATTTTTATTAGTAATACATCAGATTTTGCTTTTATCTAACTTACACTCAGTGATTATAACAGATACAGTGTTTGCTTATGAAGGGGTAAGAACTAACTGTTAGAGTCTACAGAGAAAGTATTGAGGATGGATGGATGTTAGCATTGGTAAATAGTATTGGAAGTAATTGCTTTTAAAGGTCTTCAGGTGCATCTTGTTTTGCTTTCACACAGCTTAAAATGAAGTAACTGATTTGCAACCTGAGATTTGAAATAGGAGATAAAGAACAGGAAAATAATGATATTTATTTTATGTAGTACTTGTCCAACAACTGTGGCATCACGCAATATCTGTTGGGCCAGTGCCATGATACCAGCTCAATGTCTAGAGATTTATAACTGTTGGGAATTTGATGAATGACAGGTTTAGAATGTACACACAATGCCTGGACTGCAAACAGGCTTAGGGATGACCTCCTTAAACTAACACAAATTTTAAGTTAATTTAAAACTTCAATAAACAGTCTACTGTGTTAGTCATTTGTTATTTGAGAAGTGTTCTGAAAAAAAAAAAAGAAAAAGAAAAAAAACGTCTTGAAGGTGGCCTGGCAAGATCCTACTGATAGTTTTCTTGAAATTAATGCTTTTATTTGACAAATTCTGGGCAAAGTCCTTCCTGAGATACCCATAGAAATATGAAGCATCCAAATTTCATAATAATCCTATATATCCTAGGCATCCTCTTTCTCCTGTGCATCCTATTCATAATTCACTGCTCAGTGATTTAAAAAAACCCACCATTGCTTTGTTTTGCATGAGGACTGGAGAGAGAAAAAAAAAAAATCACAAGCACATAAAATGAACAATCCACCACACACAAAAGTTGCTCCCTTCCTTCACTTACTCTTTGTGGACAGATAGACCTGTTCTCCACGTGGCCATCCCTGGCAGCAACACAGCTGTACTTTTTTGCAGAGGACAATAGTGGCATTAAAAAACAGTCGTGCACATTCCTCCATGGTTGGGGTGGATACATTAAGTGGCTGCCAACCCTGTAAGTGCCATTTTGGGGAGACTTGGTCTCCCTAACTTGTAGTAACGGGAGAGAGAAGGCTCCTTCTATAGGTACCTGCTCTAAATTGCCTTGTAGAAGACCTTACACCTCTCTACTAACTACAGGGAACCCAAGGAAACAGAAGTCCTATTTTAGGCTTGAGTGCAGTCCTTGCAGAAATGGATGTAGGCTTCCCACTCAGGAGGTCTACCTATCAAATTAAGATATGACTGTGCGTTGGTAGGCAAGATCACATCTACAGTAGCTGACATAGCACGAAGGTGTCACAATCATCAACAAAGATCACTAAAAGACCTACCTGAAGCTTGTAAATTGTACAACACACCAGTGCCTGTGCTATGCAGCTGCTCCTTGCTTGGCTGTGGGGGAGCTTAAAGAGGGGTGAGACCAAGCTAGATGCTGTTGTACTTTCATTTTATTGCAGAACCACAAACCTGATGTTATTTCATAGGAATCCTGTGTCTGCCCTGAAGAAAAATGTGAGTAGGAGACATCAAGCATTTTGTATCTGGAACTTCACCTCAGTGTGACTAACAATCCAAAAAAACAAACCCTATCCCAATCCACTAAAAGATGGCTTTAGGACAAGTGTATGTTCATATACTCATACACCTATACACACACAACAGCTTGGGTGAAAATTTGACTTCAAAGGACTGAAGTATCAACACCTCTGGATTTTTCTTCTGGAGACCACTGGCACTATTTCATCAGAACAGGCAGCTCAGGGAAAGCTGCTTGACTTTGCTGATATTAACTCATGCTTTGCTTCCCTAATCTTTTTGTTTTCAGTATTGTCAAATAACAGATGCAGAAAGAGATGGAGAATTCTAGCCTAAAAGCCAGTTTCCCCTATTACAGCAAGTGTTATCCCTGAGGTCAAGGATTGTCTGAATCAATAACACACCAATCTCAGTAGCCCCATTTAAATGGTGAGTCAGTTCACATAATCCAACCACATGTCAGATGAAAAAGAATGGTTTAGCAAACATTTTGCAGTCATCTGTTTTTTAGATCTTAGTAGTAGTAAATTATTGGATATCAGTCTGTTGTTGCAACTATATATCTTTACCCAATAGCAATTTTTCTTATAGTTTTCTACTGCTTAGCTGCTTATTGAGTATTTTTATATACCCTCGTTTTTTTTTTTTCAAATACCATTTTAAAACATTCAGTAGAATTTTTTCATCTACAGAATTTTTAAGGGACTAGGTCTAGCCAGAGCTCACAAGAATATTTCTCAGGCAAGGGAAGCTGATACAAAGAATTTGACTGCCCCACTAATTGAGTTTAGAAAATGACTTGCCTCTAGTCCAATCCTAATTCAGGAACAGCCTCTGCCTGGAGAGCCAACTGCATTCAACGGGGCTATCCTAGCCATACATGCTTCTGTTGGGAGTTTTAATGCATATGTTGGTTAAATGAGACAAAATTCACATAACTATTTTGTATCAGCCTAGAAAAAATAATCTTACTGCATAGTTACACGCCCTCAGCACCAAGAGCAGCCAAATCGCACTGGCTGCTGAGCACAAGGAGGGGTGAGAATCCCAGTAGTACCCCATGGCAAGAACTGGGGCAGTCAGGAGAGGAACTTGCAATGAAGAACACCACTCTCAACACATACTGCCCCCTAACACTAGGAAGGAGCAAACCTTACCCAGATACCCTCTCTTGGGTACAGATCTGCAGGGCCAAAGCTTCTCCGCTCCCTATGGCAACTCTAGGACATGGCCTCACTTCACCCTGTAGCACAGAAACCAGTTGAGGAAGTTCTATGTCCTCTCAGGTGAAAAGCATGTTAAATAGCAGGTAAGGAAGGAAATTGTAACTGAGAGATCTGGCAGGTAAATATTTTTTCTACAGCAAAGGCCAAACTCTACCTAGTGTGCTAGATTGGGTAACCTGATTTAGTGAGACATCACTGCCCATGGCAGAGGGGTTGGCATTAGATGATCTTTGAGGTCCCTACCAACCCAAACTATTCTATGACTACATGAAGTCTTCTGACCCCCTCCCCACACAAAAAGTGTACTAAAAGCCTCTAAAGCTATTTAAAAAAAAACCACACACCAAAAAAGCTCCAATATCATGAAAAAGAAATTAGGTAAAACCACTTTAACTTCCTTTTTCAGGTTGCCTTTGGGATCACAAAAAATATATTGCCAATACTTCATTTATGTTTTTTTGTGGATCACACAAAGGC
Source organism: Piaya cayana (assembly GCA_013389865.1). Lineage (NCBI taxonomy): Eukaryota > Metazoa > Chordata > Aves > Cuculiformes > Coccyzidae > Piaya > Piaya cayana. Next base: position 5,297 of record WAAB01024278.1, read on the forward strand.
AGAAAAGTAATCAATGAAGAGAATAAAGAACAGACAGTAGTACAAAATCTAGGAAGAGAGCATCTCCACACCCAACTGCATTTGGGGCTAGGAGCCTTTGCCACTCCTGGGGAGCAAAAAGCTGAATAGGGTTTAATTCTTTCCAACAGCAAACTTCTCAAGGGGGCAGGTTTTCAATAGGTACCATGTACATGACAGCACATTTTCTACTTTTTCAATGTGGTATAGGGAAACCAGATCCCTTTGAAGAATTTGGGCCTAACACAGTTGAGCCAGAACTGGTGGTTAAAATATTGGCAGAGAAAAGAGCAGCACTGTAATGCACATCACACTGGACATATGAAGTGCTGAGGGGGTTATGCTGTTTTTGTTGTGGTTTTGGGGGTTTTTTTTAACAGGGATTGTCTCAGCAGTTTCATGTAAAATAGCAAGTTAAACTAATACTGCACTTTTTTTTCCCCCACCTCTAAATGGCTGATTTTACAGGAACATGAAACCTTGTGGGAAAAAGTCAGTGCATAAGCTACTGTTTCCATGTTGAAACTTGCCAGCAATGGAATATATTGTGACACCCTGTCTCAAGCTGACAATAAATACGACGCAGGGTCTGACTAATTCTTGGTGAAATCTGGCACTAACATCAAACCAGGAGGATTTTCAAAGTTGTAAAGGCCATGTAAAATTTGCTAGGAATGTTGTGGTTTTAGTGTGAATATCTGCAAGTGTCCTGCACTAGCAGCCCAGCCAGGTTACTGCAGCCCTGATTTCCTGCTCATTTTCAGCATCTGTAAATCCCAGAGATTAGATGCTGCTTGGTGAATCTATGCTCTTACCTTTCAATTGGCTGCTGTGGAAACAGCAATTACAAATTAATTTTCATCGTGCTTAAAAATAATCCTCTTTTCCCCCTCTGGTCTAAGGTTACCAGTCTTAAAAGAATGCAGCAGACAATTAGAAATCTAGGAACGCAAAGCCACATGCTGGAAAGTATGCAGTGCCTCCACACTCCTCCCCTCCAGCCACTGGCCCTCTGCTCCACTGGTATCAACTTCAACTTTGCTGGAGGCAGTAAAGTTGCAGCTGAAACTTAAATTTTCCATAGCTGCTATAGCAAGTCCATAGTTTCTTAACAGCCAGAAACTCTTAACATGGCAGTGAATTTCTGGAAAACAACATCTCAGTCACATTCCTGCTATGGCAGCCAGAAGAGCATAGCTACTTTTGAAGATGCACAGGCAGCTTGCCCCAGAGACCAAAGAGCTGATCTTCTCCAGACCAAAACAGACCTCAGGTGTCTCTGCAGTAGTTACAGACATCAAAACTGAAAGGCACAAATAAGAACACTGGTTTGGTCTTCAATGTTAGTAGACTGAGTGGACCCATAGCATGGTTTCAGACTTTGTGATTCCATCCTGCTCTTCCCAGAGACTTTTCTCACCTAAAAAGAAAACCCCAGCTTGTAAACACATTCAAAGAAACAAACCATTTCATGTTGTAATGTATACTTGCATTTAAATGAGTGTATGTGTATCTACGCCTTTGTTAGTAGTATTTTGTCTCAGTATCACATTTTGAAAAATGAAACAGTAATTACTTTATCACAAATATTTCTTTATGGACCAGTCTGGTAAGATGTAGGACTTCAGGTAAACAATGAATATTCTGCATTAATCACTGTATGGGCATACAAAGGTATTTGAAAACAGGAAGAGTTCTCTATATTTGGAATTGGATTATTGAAGGCAATTATCATCAGGAGCTTTTAGATGAAACTACCTCATTGCTGCTTCATATTTTCTGTTCGCTTCTTTAAAAAAAATGCTTAGAAGAAATGTTCATTTCTGTTTTACTGTACTAATTTGAGGAACAGAACATAAACAATCTTCAAGCTGGTCTCAAAGAGCAACAAAAAAAATTAAGACCAAAAAAATCATTTAATGATGAAATCATTCCGAGTCTTGAGAAGTACAGTAGTGGTAAAGCTGCTATCTTATATTTAAAACAATAGATTGCTAATCTTGATCTTCCCTAACATCCTGGTAACTGGACTAAGGACTAACATCATCATCAGTGGGAATCCAAGTAGAAAGAATGAGTGCCTAGAACAAGGTAACAAAAGCAGGGTGACAAATATAGCCTCCCGACTTCAGATTGTGTACTAGATGGCAAGTCAGCTATTTAGAATGTTCTTACCTCTCAGCTAAAATTGTCTATGTACAATGTAGAGTAATAGCATCCTTAATGGTTGGGCCATTTCTCTGTCTTTTGAGACATAATAAACTTTAATTACTTTTTCTTATTCCTGAGGCATGTTGAAATATTACACACTCACAATTAAACTTTAAAACAAAAATATGAAGTTGTCTTAGCTTTTACAAACAACTCCACTTTTTCTACTATATTCTGTCATCTGCAAATTTGCCCTGCGAAGAAAGGAAATAGCATTAAAAATCATCACTACCTCTTCTGAACTCCACATGGCATAGATTATTTAACAAAGTCTTGCTGCTTTATTGATAGTAACTGTTCTGGAGAACAGTACAGGGAGAGCATAAAAGTCTCTTGCTTTACACACTGCATGTTACCGCAATGTCCAATTGCTACTCAGAAGCTACCCACATCACTTCATTTCCACATCACTCTGAGAAAAAGATGACAATCTGATGTTTACTGACTTGTGCATCTTGGGTTGTTGACTCTTCAAGCTAGACAAAAATGAGGATGAGCACATTTCACATGAGCCTGGTGTTCTGCAAGAAATGAAAGGTCAAAGGGTAGCAGGCAAAAGCTGTTTGCCATTCAGTTCTAATTTTCCTCATAAATTATTAAGCAATCCTTATGCATTTCCATTTTTGATAGTCTTGTGTTATGAAGTGTAAGTCAATGGATAAGCTAATTGCAATAAGCAGAAGTGGTATTTAATGCACTGGACACTTTCATAGCAAAGTAGTTCTAATTAGTGTTTCTAACTGATGTGACAGCAGTTTACAGAACGCCAAAATAGTTCCTCATTTGTCAAGTGGGTCTGAAGCGTATGGCAGCTTTCTGATCATCTCCCTTGCCGCAGGACCTGAAAGCGCCTTCAAAAAGCTTTCTCTCATTGATCTTTAGTCAGATGCTGACTGAAAGGCACACAGCTTTGCCAGAAAGAAGATAGATAGATGCTGCACCAGCATGAAAATGTCACTTGCTTAATGAAAATGGGTATCTGTTCATAACCCCTCTGTATGCGTGTATATGCACACACATGCACAACCCAAACCCAGACAGCCTGTGAATAGACACTTTTAATAAGCATTTGAATGTACGTGTAAAGTACCGTCTCCATGAACTTTTAGCAGATCATATATGACAATTATGTGTATATATGCACAAACATTACATCACAAACTATGACTGAAATGCAGATATTTTAAAAGGTATATTAAGCTCTTTCTTCTAGACTTCTCATTGTGTTATGCATGCAGTGCATCAGATGAACTACGCCATTAGATTTAAAATGTCAGAATTAACTTTTCTTGTCCATGATTTTACTTCTAATATATTGATAGTTCAGCTATCTTGCTCTTCTCTGAGGGCTGAGGAGTAAATGATGGTGTGTCAGATAAAGAGTAACTATTTGCTGAATACAGTGTCAAGAAAATTCAGAACAGTTTTCCTTTTGTTACACTTGCTTTATAACCATGACTAAATAATTAAATACTGTGGTTAGTTATGGGATTAACTATGACATTTTCCTATGTAGCTCAGACAACATTTGAAAGGACCCTAAAAGCATTTATGAAGGGTCAAGAAAGGGGATTTCTGAAAATTGTGTGTAAATCCACTGCCAAGAAGGTCTACCAAATGTCACTTTCTACTGAAAAAAAGATATGTTAGATACCAGGAAAGGGATTTTTTTTTTTCACTGCCCCATGTGTGAACCATAACCTTACTTGGAGGGTGGAGATCCAATACTCCCCATGATGAGCATTCCAGAAATCATCCAAACTCTGGAAATGAGAGCACGTACAAAGAATTACAACAACACTGCCAGGTGGTATGGGCCCTGCCAGGCTGCCCATCCCTCCAGTGCCAACACCAGATGGCTTCTGGCCAGGGACCTTGGCTCCCAGGGTTGTCCTGGTAGCCAAATATCTGGTCCAAAGCAACATCCTTGCTTGGCTGTCTTTCACCAGAAGTCCCTCCTTGCTGGTTTCTTGGGAACAGCGTTCTTCAAAAGCCAGCAGATATTTCAGAAGTGCTGAGCATAATAAGGGAAGCCCATTAAGGGAAGTTTAGCCCTACTTTCGTCTTCCTGCCTTGGTTTATGTTAGATTAGAAATAAATGGGCTAGGCAGTAGGACAGGGCACTTCCTTGAAACAAAAGCTGGATTAAAAATGTGTTATTTGTACCATATAAGGGTCAAACCAGTAAGAAAAATAACAATGTAGAGAGAATAACCACAAAATCTTTCTGTTGAGGAAGAAAAGAACTTCTCCACTGCATTTCATATCCAGATTGAATCCTGAAAGGGTAACTGCTCTTTCCACAGGCAGAAGAATCTAGACCTAGAAATGGAACCTAAAACTAAAACAAACAGAACTATTCCCTTTTATTTCAGCTCACCAAACTTTACCTCAGCAGATTCTAAATGTCTGGTATTGTCAGAAACTACTTGACCAATGTCAACATTTCTCTGTCTCCTAAGGCCTATACTCAGCTTAATAACTTCTAGAATTCTGATGTTCTATTGCTATTCTGGCACTATGTACACCTTTGAAGCAAGCATTGCAGAAAAGGATGCCCAGTTGAGGTTTATGCCCCTCTCCAAAGACATCACCTCTCCTTCTCTCTAAAGTCTACCTCCACGAATACTGCATAGTTTGATCAGCTGAAGTAAAGTCTTTTCAGATCAATCATAGAAACTTTTATAGATAATTCTCTCCTCTTGCAGGAGATCGCAGCTCATAAAAGTGCATGGAAGGCAATGTCATTTAATGCTGCACCAGCAATTAGGAGTATGGAAGGGACTGGGTCAGAACAGAAGTCAGAAATAATAGAGTATGCACTAATTGGAGGAGCTTTTTATTTTATTAGTGCTTCCATGTCAAATTAACCAAATTACTTAGGCACTTAGAGTGGCAGTGAAGTATGCATTCTGTGTGCCTTCCCAGCACAAAGTCATGTGCAACTTCACATCTCTACCTTTGCTTTTCTTGATGTGCTTTCTAGACTTAGGATCCTGGTTCTCATGCAGCTCCCATCAGTGTTAGTATAGTCACCTTTCAGACAGGTGATTGAGTTCACCTAGTTAATAAATGAGAAAAAGCTATTTGACTAAGGATGGAACTCATTATTGAACCAGATTATAGTGACTGAACACCATTAACTTTGTAGTTTGGCTTCACAGTGGTGCAAGGAGGGCAATGCATCCTTAAACTTATTGTGCTGCAAAACCTGCCCTTCCCACTCCAGGCTCTGCATGCTCCCTGATGATAAGCAAAATCATTGACATTTTAATGAACAACATCCCAATAGGTAAATTACAAAGTACAAACCTGGACTGAACCAAGTGAGCATGGAAAGACAACTACCCTCCATCACAACAAAGACCCTTCACAGAGGCAGAAGAACAGGCGGGGCAGCCTATTACCAAGGAAGGACTTGCATTTGCCCTATTTTGGTCTAATTTAGGGCATTCACATGCTTGCTTTCAGGCTAGGCAAACAACGATAAGTGATCTTTCCTCCCTTTGAAATTCCCATACCAATTTTCTAAAAATTATCCAGAATACTACACATCTTTGTTTAGATTTGAAAACATTGCCAGAAAACTTGCTTTTGTTAAGGAAGTGTGCTTTCTGCTTCTGATGTTTATGGCTTTGAAAAACAGATAGACTGCAGTGGATGATTGAGCAGGAGAGCTTGGTTCACAGACTTGCCTGGTTCTTGTTTGTCATTTCTCAAAAAGCCTTGTAGCACACAGGAGAGAAGCAGTCAAAGCACTGTTGTTTCACCACAGTCTAGGTTACTGTTTTGGAAAGTGCCATGTCACAAAGGGGCAGTCATAAAAGCCCAGCTGTGTAAGTTGTATTTTCCATACTTTAAAAAGTATTCTACTCCTGTTTAGGCCTCAGACCTTCATAACAGTTGTCATCATCCCAGCCTTGTCTTAATTATTTCTCCTGTATTTTAGAATTTGTCCTTTTGTCATTTGATCCATTTATTGACTTTGTTCTCTAATCCCATTTTGTGTTGTCCCAGTGAGCCTCCCTATCCTTTTATCAACTAATGCTCTATACTTTCACACTAATTTCTCACCAAACAATAGCTCTCCAGTTTCTTTTGTAGCTCTAGATCTGTTATGAATATTAATAGCTTCTTGCAAGCTCTGTTATTTGTGGGAGAGTGCTGGTGTTTGATCTGTGGCTTTTTCTTGAACGCTCTAGTATTTCTGCAATTGGGGTTTGGGTCCCTTTCATGTTTTCCTACCAGATTCCTTTCTTCATTTCCATCTTTCCCTTTTATTGCAGAGTTGGAAACCATGGAGGACCTTTAAGAGTTTGTCTTTATTAAGCAAACCTTCTCATACTGGCACAATCTGTGATGGTGATTTCTGCCCTCGTTGTGGCCTATTCCCATACATTCCCTAAAGGCATCAAGCCATTCAGGTGGTAGCATGTAATTTGTTCTGTACTGTGGAATCCTGCCATGCCTATATATATATTTATACCACAGGCAAACCAATAAAGTTGTCATAGAAACAAAGCACTTCATGAATAAATCAATTCATAAAAACTTGTAAACTTTGAAGAACCCACTGTGCTTTAACAATACATCTATTATATATAGACACTAACCATGTTCGTAATGTACATATACTACACATGTCCATTTGTTTTGTCCTGTTAGGCATCTTATAAATATTTTTTTACAGTTTCCTGCATGTTGTGCATGTCTCCACAGTATGGAAGGACAGAATTGGATGCCTGCATGATAATGTAGCAGCAGGAATTTTTCCATTTCTTTTTTTGATGTGTGAGGTGGAGGTTCAGTAAACTCCGAATGCCTTTTTTACAAGCCAGTGAGGATTGAAAGTGTCAGTGCAGTAATTCTTTTTCTAGTCACAGACAACTTAATAGGACTTCATCTACTCTTCATGTAATGAGAAAAAAGCCCAGTCGATGGGAGCCTGATAAAAGAAGCAGATAATATCGCTGAGAGCTGATAATACAAGTGAAAGTTCAGAGGCTGAGAAAATTCTGCCTTCTTATACTCCAGTTTACTCTCACCAAAATACATGCATGTGAGGCAGAAATGCTGCGAGGATTTATCATGATACAGTCTTGATATTTTGCACATCATGCTTTCACTAGCACTTGGGTGAGATGGGTGCAAAATCTGCTACCTGATCAACACGGCACTTTGCTTGCCTGGGTGAGAATGGCCAGGCCAAATAGGATAGAGATTTTTTTTTTTGAGTGTCTCAGTCTAACAGTCCCGCAATTTCAAATGGATATTTGTGCAGTAAGATATCTGCTGCAAGTTGCACAGTACATTTGAACTCTTAGCTATAAATGCAAAGCCAAAGAAGAACTTTAAGTGTGAAACTTGCCTACAAGCTGCAAGAAAATGAGTACATGTTTCAGGATGCTTGGGGAATAGAAGAAATAATACTCATTATTAAAGAATGGTTAAGCCTTCAAATTCAGGCTGGATATCTTCCCACTGATACTCATGATTAAAAAGACATGGTGTCACTCAAGGACAGCATTATGGGGCTTGTCAATACCGGAGCCCAGGGGCCACAAGCAGGTCCCTCCCCAGCACCATAGATCCTCTTCAGTGTCTGCAGAGGAAAGGGCAAGCAGAGGTGTCTGTTGCAGGGAAACACCAATCTCTGTACACAGGAAAATGCCTTCTCCATGCAGCAGCACCAGTGAAAACAGAGGAATAGTACAATTAGTCTTAAGAATCTGAGAAAGTGCATGCCTAAATAACAAATTCATAACATAAATTTTAAAGCAATAGACCAGAGCACATGAATCTGCCATGTAGACCCTCATTCTACTGATCCCAATAATTATACATTAGGTAATAGTTTTATATCTCTCTGCAACACAAATGCTATGTAAACCCAGTTACAAATGCCAACTATATATACCTCTTAAAGTAAGGAGTTAATCTGAAACAGCAAGAAAAACAAAAAAAATTGGAGTAATGTTTTATAACTGCAAGTTCAAAAGTATCTTTTCTCTGCAAGCCATAAGTGCTTTCTCTAGTGTCTCTATGTTATTAATTTCTTAACAGTTAAGAAAATTCCAAGACTTGATTTTGTTATATTCTAGTATTCATGCAGAGACACAAATCAAGAATTCAAAAAAGGAAAGCTCTGCAACACACTTAAGTGGCCTGTTTCTCTGCAATGTTCTCCCCTATTCTTCCTCTACAGGGAGGCTACAATAAAGAACTTGGCTCACAGACATGCTGCAGGTTGGGTGATTATTTTTATTGTCTACACACAAGGCAGAAGCTCTCAGTCAGTTAGTGCTGTCCAGGAATATGCTATAGGGAGTACAACTCGAAAGCAAAAATCATCTGCTTTTGAATTCAGTGCCTTCTCTCAACTACATATTTTACAGACATGTTACTTCCATAGAAAAATACGTTACTAGGTAATTAGGCTCATTTATGGAATCAAATCAAGTCTGTCTACATTTCTGCTGGGTAATGTTCTTCACAAACAATTCTCTCTCCTGGCTCCTCTGATTATTTTATGATTCCTCTTGGTTCTTGTCAGTACAGATTAAAGATAACACATACTGCTGGGAACAAACAATTTTCCAGCAGTAACATTTTGTTTTCCTTAATAATTAACAAGTGCTGCTGACTAACCTTCCAGTATAAAATGTGCACCTTATCGAAAGGGAGCGGACACAGGTTAGAACAGCTCGCTTGGGATATCAAAATAAGAAGTGTGATTAAAGCATTAAAGATTTAAAGGTTGACATTAAGGATGAAAGGTGGAATTACTGTAAATATAAAAATGTTCAGCATTAAATGGAATGTGTGGTACTTGAAACAGTCTTTCAAAGTGCTAACATTTCAGCATTAATTATTAATAGAAACTGACAGCCCATTTTTAATTTGAGCCTAATGACTGGGTTCCTTAAGAGATAAATACAACATACTGGCTTGAAGGGTTTGTGGATCTTTTGAAAGACTATCTCAGTCTTAATATGAAAATTCCTTATAAAATAACATGCCCTCCTCAGAGGTAACACCACCACCCCCCCCCCATCCCCCTTGAGCGCCAGCCTGCCCACAAGCTGAGGACATCAGCAACATCTCTGTAGGATGCTACTGGCAGCACTCCTCCCTGCTGCTGATCCAAATGGGCCTGGAGAAGGTCCCAAGGGCACACCACCAGTCACTCCTCACCCTCTTTCCCACCAAAGATCTTTAGGAAATATGTATCTAGTCTTCTGAGTACTTTGCTTATCAAACCACAAGTATTGTGTTCACCCAGCACTAATCACTTAATATCTTCAGGGCAACTACCCATCTTTTCTCATTTATCATTGGCTTGGGTCGTGTTACTAAAACGAGTTCTACAACTCAATTCAAATCTCACCCTCAGTCATCATCACTCAGGGGTAAAATCACTGCAAGCAGGGACACTACAACAACATAACCAAAAGAGGATAGGACTCCAGGGTCAGGCTGGGTAGAATCATCTTTGCTAAAAACTTATTGCTGCATTTCCTCCATTGATCAGATTAATTTTTGAAGCAACACTATCAGAAATAGCATTATTCTATTATTTCTGCTATTGAAACTTTTATGACTATATTCAACGCTAAAAAAAAAATAGATAAAAAGTAAAACAATATATTCTGTCGTACCTAAATAATATTGAAAAAAGCATATTAAATAGGGGTTTTTTTGTTAACAGAATTATTTGTAGTAACACCTCAGTTATTCGTTTGGGACATAAGAAATCTGCTAGGAGTGTGAAGTTCTAAACAACCAGCCAGAATGAGAGTCAAACTTAGCTCATTAGCTTTGGCAGGTGTAAAGCCTCATGAGTGACAGTGTACTTTCCTTCCAGCCATACAAACAAATTACAGCAAGGAAACTAAGTGAAGATATATGGCAATTGCATTCCTACAGGGGAGGTGAGAAATGGGGAAGATGGGAAGAAATTTGATGGGGCAAGGAATGGGGAAGATAAAAATTAGAGATAATATCCCATATTTTAGGATACGTTTAAGAAAAATGATCAGAAGTAAGAAAATAGAAGAAACATGCTGATGGTTTTATCTGCACATACTGACACATGCAGAATTCCTCAGGGGCTGGAAAGAAATGAGGCAGTTTGCAAGCTGTGGGCTTTCACTTTGCTCAACCCTGTCGCACAATACGACAGGAATTAACTTGTGTCTATGAAAAAGCAATATTTGGCAAAGAAGGGCACTGAGGCCACAAGGCTGTCAAATTAAAGGACATTCAGCAAAGAAAAGCACTTGTACACTGGTTTAATTCAACCATCAGGGTAAATGAAGAGTAAATAATTGTAATGAGAGAAGGAAGTAAGAAATCACTGCTTGAAAATACATTATGATTTCACTGGAAAGCTTGGTGATGTGAAGCTTTCTGGGCTTGGCTTTTCAGTTTACTTAGTGCTTTTGTTCTGCATCAAAGGAATCCATGCTAGAAGTAGCAGATAAGGAGTATCAAAGTGACAAGATGAATTTTGTGAAAAACATCTAGCTAAAATACTCAGAATTTCTCTTCTGGTGCTATCTTGGAGTTAGCATCCACTCAGTTCTTCTGACACATGCAGCTTCTCTTTAAGAGCTTATACGAAACCTGATGAAATCAGCTGCATTCCCCATTAGTGCCAAACAATTTAGTTCTACCTGCTTATGGTAGTGTCTAGGTACAGTGTCCCTGGAGTAATTAACACTAATTTGGGAAGCAAGTATTTTTGGTTCTGTTAAAGTGTCTTACAGAGAATGATCCTAATGCAGGATCACATTCAACTAAACGCATGTATTTTTGCAAGTGGAAAAGCTGAGCTAAGAAAAGCTTTGATTTATGTACAAAATAAAATTACCTAATTCACCTAAATGAACCATTTAAAGTAATTTTCTTTCCCAGATATTACTCAGGACTATTTGCCTCTTAAGAGTTGTAAGAGAAGTACAAAATACGCCTAATTAAATACACAGCTATACAAAAGTCAAGGCTTTTTTATAATTTATTCTTCAATGAATGATAAGGATTTTTATTTGGTAAAAATATTGTCAGTGTGTATATTCCTTTAGCATATTAAGAAATGTACAGTCAGAAGCAGCATGCCATTCTATCTTCTTCTCATTTCCTTGAAAAAGTTATTGCCACAAACAGAAACAGGATTTGAAAAGTCTGTGAGTGCTTCTTTTCTAGGAAAAAAAAAAGATTTCCTCTTCATTTGAAGATTTGATTCCAAGGATGACAGGACAATTTGCAGTTTCAGCATGTCTCCTGATTTTTATAAGACAGGAAGAACAGCTTCAAAGGCCCAGTTCCCAACTATGAAACCTGTTTGTAAATTTGCCTAACTCCTAAACGTTCACTTTAATAAGCTACTTTCAATACGTACAAGTTGCTTGCAACCATGAGGATTCACATACAGGCTGCATAACTCTTCTGACAGTCTCATCCCACTTCAGCTTTCCAAGAGCCTCTGAGTTGCCCAGATCATGTTTTACACATGCATCAGGTCTAAACTACAGGTTTCCTGCATCCAAAGACACCTTCCCTACATACTGGGAACACGGGTGCTGTGCCATGTTTGGAGGCCGCTCATGCTACAGCACGCGTCAGTATAATCACTTGCCAGAAGATAGGATTTAATCTGTGTTTTGGCCACATAACAGACACACAGCAGAAAGGGCCACAATACACTGCCTACACAGCGTTAGGGACAGCTCTAAGCCTAACTGCAATGGGTCCCCATGGAAAGTTGTCCCTTCTCAGCCTACACACCTCTTGGAGACTACCCGGCCTGCTCCTGCATAAAGCATAGACATCCTATCTCTGTGACATTTATACATAAGGGCAGAAAGTGTTGATTTTGCATGTACCTTACTAGATCAGAGCCCTGCAACATCCTCTTGAAAGCTTTTAAACTAACAACATGCTCTAAGCAATCTACCTTGCAAATCAGAAAACATTCCACATCTCACCTCTCCTTTCTCCTCCTTATCTCAACACTAGCACAACTGAACTTGTATAGAAGACAATGCCATGTCTTTGAACAGACAAAAGAAATTACAGACTGTCTTAGGAACTGTAGCAAAGCTCAGCTGGCAGACATAAGTTCCTGATTTTTTTTCTGCTACTCAGGACTAGCACCAGGAAATCTCATGCATACTTACAGAATAATGTCTCATGCTAGGATTTAGAAGACAGCAGCATCTCTAAGCTAAGAGACAACAAAATTATTTTCTAAAAATATATCCATCAATAAACCAAATATGAACTGTAGTTCTGAAAACACAAAACAGCCCAGATTTCTCATTTCTGTGAGATCCTGTCATATTTTTTCTTTATCTGCAGTGGGTTTCCATGAGAGGTAAAATGGCCTCATTAGCTGTCTCCTTGCTTACATTACACAGTCCCCACGCAAGGCCAGACCTTCAGCCAGCGCAGACCCAACCCTTGAAGTGACTGCAGTTTTTCTGATGTGCTGCAGACGGGGATTTGGCTCCTACAGCTCTGGTGTATGTGATAGCTGTTTTCAGCACATGATGCTTTATGGAGGCAGCATTAATGCAGATAACTCTCTGCTCTTTGAAAAGCAGAAATCTCCTACAACCTCGCTCTAATTTATACACCTGAAGGGACCCAAGTGAAATGGCAGCAGGAACTTTTTTTATTATTATTTCATCTTGGCAAGATTAGAATATTAAAAGTTGTGCATTTTTCAAGTGGCACACAAGGGTTCTAATAATGGGAGTTTAAGAGGTTCTGCCAAGGAAGGAGAATGCAAACTGCATGTTTGAGGTACTTGGCAATAGGCTATGCAAGCCTCTAGGAAGTGATGATACATGGGGAGGGAGAAGGAGATGAAACTAAGGCATCATAAGACATGTCTGACCTCTGGAGACAGGCAGAAAAAGGCACAGGTCATTAGCCTGCCAGGAAAGGCAAGAAGCTGAGTCTCAAGTCTGTGGCTTTGGAAGGCAAGGGATCTTCAACACAGACATGTCTGGAAGACAGAGGAAGCTGAAGACCTGAAGATTTGGGATGGAGTAAAGAATAATGAGTTGGGCAGTGTCAAATAGGGGCAGTTTAAATCGCAGAAGAGGGACTGGTAAAGAAAGAAATCGTCCTGTAAAGCACTAGAATCAATAGAGTTTAAAAGGGAAGATGCTGTTTATAGCAATTTTGACTAATAAAAATTGAATGGGACAATGAAAAGCAAGACAGTGAAAAACAAATATGAATCACTGCATAAACAGGTAGGCCTATTTCATATCTTCAAAAAGATCAAAGACCAACACTCAGCTAGTGTAAACAGGCAGAGCTTCACTGGAAGCCAAGGATACCCTTCCCATCACTGACTCAGCCCTAGTGATGCCTTTAGACTTCTCTTGGCTTCTTGCGCACTGCCCCCCAGTGCTTTATTAACTATGCCATATCACATATGTAGGCACACAGGGCTAACCGTGGCCTTCCCACCAGCCGTAAGAAGAGTCCATAAAAGCTGTATTTGAGCTAGGTGGTAGAGTAGGGAGAAAAATATTCATATTGACTTCTATCCGCTACTGAAAGATGCTCCCATGAAGAAAAAAATAGGGAGGCTTATTGTCTAATTGTTCAACACAATGATTTATTGTGCAATACAGCAAAGCTTATAATGTAATTTCATTGTGAAGCTACCTGATTTACTGTGAACACAGCAGAGCTTATCACAATGTAACTGTTCTGTGGGAAAAACTTGGCAACAGCCTGGGATAGTATTTCACAAACCGTTAATGATGACTGACAGGTTCATTTCAAATAAGTTGTAAGAGTTCACTGTACAAAATTATCATGCTGTCTGTGGGATATTCAGATATTTTAACTCCAGTGCTGTATAAACACTCCTTACCACCAAGTAATTGCCAAACAAGCATATATATATTATGAGACTATATTGGTTTACATATCTCTTGTGGTTTACATACTACAGTTGGAGTCAGCCTTCACATTTTCAGTCTATACATTAAAAAATGAAGCATTTCACTTATCCTTCAGTTTGGACATGAGATATATACAACCCTTCAACCCTGTTAAACTGAGAGCATTTAATGTTTCTTAAGTAAAATATTTTCAAAACCATAAATCAGCATTTTTGAAGGGTGAAAGGCATCCACATAATATAAACTAAGCACCTAATCAGACGGATAAAGTTCAGCATAAAAATAATGTAGACAACATTTAGCTAACCATTCACCTGTTTTCCTCTTGTTTGCCTTAGCTTAACAGTGCTGCACATCAAACTCTGACAAATGGGATAAACTCCAATCTCTGTGGATGCTGCTTAAGGGGGTCCTGCCAATAAAATTGGAGTCAGGTACTGACTGCTGCAAGTAAGAGGAGAGATACTGTCAGATTCAAATGGCTCTCAGTCCGTGCCATGATGGAACTACACAGTTATAAGCCTTACTTTATAGAAAATACTGAAGAAAGGACGAAAATTCCACTAGAATTGCATGAAAAATACGTTGAATGTTAAATGGAAAATTGCAGGGGATATCCAGCAGCTACCACTTGTTCAAGTCCATTCACAGTGAAATCTTGCATACAACACAAGGAGAGTCAGTGCTTGTTGAAGCAGTCTGCAGGGGTCAATAGCTGTTTTACATACTCACTTGCCACCTCCCACACGGTAAACAGTCACTTGGGCTTTACAGAACATCAGTTCTTTTGGCCATACTATGAACTGTGTTATCCTACAGCAGAAGAGCTCATGTGTTAATCCTGCTAGCGGGGTTAAAAGGAAGCCCAGAAAATGCCTAATGCCCAGTTTATTTCCAACAGACCAGTGCACATCATTGTATAGAACAACCATTGGATCTTTTCTTCTGTTGTTCAAACAGATTTGCTTTCTTTATTCTAGACAAAAGCCAAACCTCTAGGTCGTCTGATGCTTTCAGTGCACACTGCACTGCTAAGGGCGCCCGTCTCTGAGACTCCATGCACCAGGGCAAGCTGCCTTTTCCACTGCTGGGACGCTCAAACCAGCCTTACAGAGAGCAAGATACAACCCAGGCAACAAATCCTGCACCACCACAAGATAGGTCTGAACAAAACTCGTGCTCCCAACCCCAATTCAATGCCAATACGAAAAAACATCTCGCAGCCCTAAGTTTTATACCTGGTCTTTTCATGCTGCTGTAGCTGTGACTATCTACATACACTCAGGTCTGAACTTGGTAAATGGACATAGGCTGTTAAAAACTGCAGTTGGAAATGGCAGCTTGTATGCATCTGGAGCAACTCTGCTTTTATAGAAGAGTTCAGCTTAAGGTGGTCCCATAAATACTCCACAGCTGATTAGGCAGCAAACATACTCCTGGCATGGAGACTCACAAAACCTTAAGACCATGGCAAAAAGTAAGTTTGCTTTACAAGCAAGCTAAATTCACTACTAAGGTGTTTCCAGATGACACAACAATGGCCGCAGCCACAAGAGGAGTCAAAGCAATTTGTTTCTCAGAAAAATCCTGTTTTCATTGTTCCTGATGTGAAAAAGCATTAAAAGAAATCTAGCAGTGTTAGAAGCAAAAAGCAGTGAGCCAGCATAGCCACAGAACTGCCTAGATTTTCTTTTTTCGAGGAATCAGTGATTTTCTCCATCTTATTTACACTGGAAAACAGCAGGATTTCTAACTCCTGTAATTATTTTTCAATACTGTGAAAGGCTGAGCACCTGATTCCACTGACTACAAAGGGGACCAAAGCACATGCTTCAGTTTAAGCACATGAAAAACTGCTTCAAGAAATCAGGGCCAAGGAAGCATGAGACAATGTCTGCTGCAGGGGGTTCCACAGCATTATTTGCCCTCCAGCTTCTTCATCTGCTAACATGATTCACTGCTTTTTTGCCACTGGACTGACTGACTTATTAAAAATGTATCTGGACATACAGCTGTACCCTGTGATGTACAGTTAACTCTGTTCCGTCAGATTGATTTAGAGAACAGGAATGTGCTTATCTGGAAAGGTAAAAATCACAAGGCAGGAAAGGAACAGCTGGCAAGTCTTAAAGACAAAGGGGAGGCTCTCTTCAGACACTTTTCTTGTATAATTTATGCTGTAGACATTTTAGTCTGTCTAATTGCCCCATTTCAATCTAATGTCAGTTAATCAATGACTTCTGCATAGCATGGAGGTGAACTCTGGATGCAGAACAAATGCATAAATTTGGTCTGCCTTTTTGCAGGCTCTACTTACAGTGCTTCGTCTTTTGCATTTGCTTTCTGAAGTTGAAATTTCTTCTCTTTTGACTCATCCACTGCAAACACCCACACTCTCCTTTTGAGTCACAGTGTTTTTGTATTTTTATATCATGATTACACCTCTGTAAAAATGTAGATTTTTGAAGTACCTCACCACTGCTTTTTACTATTGTTTTATTAGCCTGCTATTTTTATTTGGAAGGTCTGCTTCTTAAGACTACCCGGGTGGTAAGATCCCAGATGTATCATGAAACAAACATTGTGACTTTTTGCCTTGCTTCCAAAGTCTTGTTTTCATGCCTTTCTTTCTGTTACTCAATATATTCAACAACATTTTTAGAATGAGAATACATTATCCCAAGTGCTCGGAGGGACCCACAGCTTTATTTCTTTAATCTGCTAGGCTAATCTATGTACAGCAGTTGGAAACAAAAAAACATTTAGAGATTATGCCAATTAACCCTACATGTAAAGGATCTGATTTGGAAGGTGCTCCAGGCTACAGCTTTGTGGGATGAAGCCCATTTATTTCTATGGTCTCCACACTAACACTACATTTAAACAGACATATTCAACATAATTTGTAGATACTCTGAAGGAGGACACTGGATCTATCCCAGATGAACACTTGCTTCTGCCTCAAATAGGCTTTATCAGAATCTGACAAAAATTATTTTTTTCCAGTCCCTGAGGAATCAAAACTTTTTGGAGAAAATCTGGAAACTCTGTCAGAACAATTGTTTAATTGTCTGAATGTGATCCTTGAAACCAATAGATACTTTGTCTTCCACTGTATCAAACCCAGAAAATGAAATTGAACAAAAGGAGATACTACTTCAGAGTACAAGAGAAGCAGTTAGATGACACTGTTGTCCATATTTTTTCCAGATGGTGGGAAACTAAGCAGAAGGTGGGTTTTTTCTGCTCCATTTCTTTCAACAGTCTAAGCATTTGATTTGTTCTGCATTATACCTGAAGTAGCACTACAGGTTTCTCAAGACCTGGATATTTATTGAGAAGATATATTTAGGCAAATTTTAACCCAATACTGCTAGAAAACACTATAGTTCTCCCAAAACACTCCATGGCATTTGGATCAACTCATTGTCTAACACAGTCCTGAAGAGAGCATATAGAGACAAACTATCCAGCTTCATTTCAGCTCTCAACCATCACACCATCACTTTCACCATGACTTGCACACAAGGCATGAGAATCAGGAGGCTCATGTTCCAATTCATGAAATTCCTGAACAATAACTAGTTGTTTGTTCCACACAAAGTAGGTAGAGACAAGGTCAAGGAAGCAGGTCAGCAATGATTACCATAGAAAATCCTTTGCTGCATAGGAGGCCAATGTGAAGAATGAGCTCAGCTACCATTCTGCATCAGCTCAAGTTTCAGATAGCTGTTTGCTTAAACAAACTGCAGCTCCTAACCCCATTTTCTGGGGCTCAAAAAGTCTCAAAAACTAGATATGGAAAACTAGCTCCTGTTCAAATGAACTCATTTGGATGTAGCAATTGCCCTTGAATTTTAAAGCCAGCTGCTTTTTTATTCTCCAGAGAAAGTTCAGCCTTCCAGTATAAAATAGAGGATAGAGACACAGGACAGGGCAAGTTCCTCCAGGTCAAGTAAGTTCTATTAACAGATTTGTTTACCTTTTCTGAGCCATGTATTCTTCCAGCAGGACAGGGAGGCAGAAGCTGATGATTAGGGCAAATCCCCCGGTAGCTGGCAAGGAGAGCAGGGCAGCTTCAACCACAAGCCCTCAGTTTAGGGCAAGCTCACATCAATGACACTGGTCTGAGACCTAGTCTGGTGATCAATCCATGGGTCAGGATCAAATATATTGCAGACATTGCCAGACATCCATAGCAACAGCACCAAGGCAGGAGGTCCAGACATGGGCCAGAGCCCAGATCAGCAAGGTGCACAGGCAAGGAAGCCAAAAACCAACATCCCCAGAGGAGCACTCAAAAAGAGAACAGCAGTCTAGAGCTGAACTTAAATAGTGCTTCTGGTCCATGGGCTGGGTGCGAAGTCCTAGGTGAGGTTCATCAGGGTTATTCACACCTATCAGTGCCTCAGGGCACCTGACACCTGAGTTATTGTTTCATTTCATTTCTGTGCACATTTACAGCAAAATAGGGGGTTGGACTGCATTGTATCACATGCTTAAAAAGGAAAAAAAAACCACCAAGAAGCAACAAAACAAACCCCAGGTACCTTAGTGAAATTACTGAGAGAAGCTTCTATTAAAAATACCAACTATATTCAGTAATTACTATTCAAACTCAGAATTTTGCTCAGGGAAGTACAAGAGTGCATGATCAAAACCTTCTCTTATTTACCACAACAGACTATTGTACTGCATCACATTGTTGCTGGTACAGAAAATATTTAATATCAGTTTTGTAGTTGTAAATTACAGCTCCAAATATTTCTTTGTGCTTTATCCGATACACATTGAATTGTTATGTTCATTGTTCCAAAATAGGCACAATTTGCCTTAAAAGGTCTGATCAAGATTCCAATAACTTAAAACTACCTTTTCTTCAGCATGAGCAGAATAGGACTACCTGGTGATATTTATTCCATTTCCAAATGAGGGAATCAGAATGATGATAGTTTGGGTCTTCAGGAAGATGTATAATGTATTTTATCTTCAGTTTTTGAGAAAACCCTGTGTCAGAAACGTGTGTTGTAGGTGGAATAAATTCACTGCTGTATAAAATTAGACATCATTCTGAGATCACATGTAAAACAAACACGATCAACAATAAGGTTACTTTAAAAGCTATTGAATTTGTGGTAATATTCATCTTTGAATATGCTATTGTTAGTATTGTATTGATCTAAAAGTTCTTGGTATTTCAAAGGCTCTGATTACAATTTTCTCAAAATATGAGAAAAAATAATCTATTGTACCAGTTACGTGAGCAATCTGAAATCTGTAGTGTGTGTGTCTCCTTTGCAGGACAGAAAAGTAGCAAAAGGAAATAAAAGCCAGTGTCAATCCTCAATGAAATTAACACAATTTAAAGCTGCTCCAGGCAAAACAATGAAATCTGTAATTTATCAGCACTGGATAACATCACCGGGGGAATTATTTAATGATTAACTACAGTGGGCTGAAGCCTGGGGTGAGGCGTGGTGGCTTATGGCTGCGCTTGGAGTGTGTTCTGCCTCAAAGCTGAAACAGCCTTCCCTTTCCATGGGAGAACAAACCCCAGCAAAGTCTGTCACTAAACCCTAGCTGTCCATCTGCATGGGATGAGTCTGGGGCAAGGGAAGCGTGGAGATGAGCTTTTTACTAGCTTTGCAAGTGCATGAGTGCTCTGGACTAGCAATGAAAGCACTGATGTATTGGAACAGCTTTAAATGCAAAACCAATAAAACCACTCACCATAGCAAGGGCAGAAGCTGCTCTGTCACTGATGCAGATTTTATCATTGACCCTTGTAGAGGCAGGATTTCACACCAAGTATTTTTTGCTATGAAGAACTGAGAAGGTGAAAGAGCTACATGAGAGTATTTAATATTGTAGTGTAAGTACTAGCAAATTACATTTCTGCGCTTCATGGAAGCAATCTGCTTCTGTGACTAAACAGATTTCTGTGGCAAAGCTTAATGATGGGGCTCAGAGAGACCAGGGTAAGCCATGGGAGAGGTGCCACGTTTGTCAGCCTCCCACAGGACTCAGAAACACAGACGGCGTTCCAGAGCTGCAGACCAACAACCTGTCTGTACCCTCAGAAATAAGGAAAACAGGACTAACTATTAAGCTACTGGGATCACAGGCAGGCAAAAAAAATGATGTAATCAAGAGCAGACAGCCTTGGGAGTGATCTAACATCTTTTGTGAGCACACATGCACTCTGCTGTCTTCTTGCCCTTGCAAGCATCTGGGTCACTCAGCCTTGGTGGCTGCTGCTGGGCACTCTCCAGCTGCAGCTTCTCCCTGGTCATTTCATTTTCTTGCTGCAGGGAGGCTGAGCCTGCCCCGCAGTGCTTCCTGTGGGGCCACCCACACCCCAGTGACCGTGAGGACACTGCTTACTGTTGTGCTGCTGCCTTGGAACACAGTGTCTCCAGGGGCTCGCATCGAGTGCTCACTTCTGTGGGGAATGGCAGAGGCATCAGTCCAGAGGCTGCTGCACAGCAGCTACTTTCGGGGGCAACTGCTGTGACATTCTTTGCAGCAGGTTAGATCACCACAGACCTGCAAGGGATGAATTAGAAGTGGCATTTGGGAAACTGAAATAATTGTTGGCTTTTCCACCTGGCTCAACTGGTCCAAGCTGAAGTCCAAGCTCCAGGCTTGGCTCTGACAGTCATTATGGTTTGGCTGTAGGACCACTTAAACATTCCCAAGGCTGCTGGCTTGGTACCGGCATCTCCCTCATCACATAGATTTAGGATGGGGATTCTGATTGTAGGTGTGTGGGAAACTCCACCAGTATGAACACAAAGCTTTGGAGCAAGTGTATTTCCTCTCCTGGGGGCAGCACTATGTGAAGCGACGCCTCTGTGTGGATTTCTATAGCAGATGAGCAAGGGAGACACCTAATTCCTTTTATTATGTTTCATAGCCTGAAGACAGTGGAAGTGTTGAGCTAGAAATATCCTAGATCAACTTCTGCATCATGGTAATCAAATAGTGCATGGGTTGTTAATTTAATAATGCATTTTTTCTTATAGCGATACTAAGAGTGAGCAAAGTATCTCCAGATATAGTCATTATAAGCCATTGCGATATTAACTGTGTTGCCTTGGCCAATTTGTGTCTAGGTTCTCTTCAGATTTGTCATTTTTATGTACCCTCAGAAATGTCTTCAAATTGCCAGACCCTCAGTTGTGATATGTGCAGTGATGAACTCTAACAAAGTTCTCGTTACTACAATGAACAAAGGTATGCCTCTATCTATAATAATATCTACAACACAGATTATACTATTCCCCCTCTAAATGTTGCTGCTGATTAACAAGGTGGGCTTTTTTACTGAAGAATATGTTGTTTTTCTGGTTTGCTATTAGCCTCCACAAATGACAGTACGATGCATTTTTGTGTCTCCAAGCCTATAGTAAATGAGAAGCATTTTGTAGAATTTTCTTTTGCTCTTGAATTTTTCAACATGCACATGGGATAAGAATGTAACAAGACTCCAATAGAATTTTATAATTGGATCAAAACACAGTTCACCCACATACGAGCTGGATTGGTTGTGATACATGTCAGGAGAAACTCTTCGGCAATTCTAAAATTCTTTTATTCCATAACTGCCAAATAAAATAGTACTAGAAGCCTGTGAGCAAAAGAGTCCTGGTTTGGCTGGGTTTAAATAGGAAAAGAGCAATCAGATAGTGGATGGGGCATCAGTGAAATCAAATTATGTGAAGCCGAATGATAATATTGCCATACCACCCTCCCTGCTTCCATTTATTTTACAGTTCTGAACACATTAATCATGGCTAGATCACTTGCACCCTGAATCCAAACTAGGTATTTTTTTCATCTTTGGGAAGATCCAGAGGGTGAGACCTCTTTCAACTGTGTATAATACCTGCATGCAGCCCCTCCAATTGCCATTAAGACTATATGAGGTCTGGTCTGCCCTCCAAACAAAGGACTGGCCAGAAGATGAGTGTCCTTTTGGTGTTTTTGTGCTTAAGCAGAAATACTGACTTGCATGCTTCCAAGGAAGAGGCAGTGGCCATGCCTATAAAGTCTACAGGAAGGTACCTGATCCCACCATCTGACCCCACACTGTGGACATGGAGTTTCTAAGGTCTCCCTGCATCAGTCCTGACCCACAGCCCCATTTGCTGCCTACCCCTAGCCCTGTTGCCTGTCCAGCACCTTCCTGGCACCTTAGCTCAGCTTCCTTTCTCTGCACCGCATAATCCCTAACCTTGTGCACTGTTGTGTTGTCCCACACCGCCCCACATGATGTGAGATGGGGAACTAAGGTGGACAAGCTACAGAAAGCATCCCTTCCTGCACTGAAAATCTGACTGCCAGGAGTTATGCAGTGAGCTGTGCTCTCAGTCAGCCCAGGACCCATCTCCAAGGCACTGATCTGAGCTTCAAAAGCATCAGTGGAGTAAGTCAGCAACTACTGAAATGCTCCCATTTCTCCATAAGGTATGAGAAGAAACTGTGCTGGAGTGCTTGTCTTCTACAATAAAACCCCTCTGAGCAGCATCTTTGGAGGAGGCTGACACAGTGTGGTAACGCAGGCGATGAGGATGAGCTCATGTCGTGCCGCCTGTTATGTGCAGCAAAAGCCTCATCTGTTTGTATTAGCCTTTCCTCAGCAGAGATGTCGTCACTCTGACCTGAAGCCCCCAAGGAAAGCAAACAAAAGCAGAGAGGGCAGAGCAATCATTAAGTCCTTCTGAAGCCCCGGTGCAGCTTACTGTTCTTGTGTGTTGTGCCTAGATTTTATGTCAGCTATGCAACACAACTAATTAAGTCTGTACTACATGAGAATGCATTAGACACAGTGAGACGCTGCCTTCCTGCCTGTCCACACTTGGAAGAGCTGGGCACAGTTTCTTTCCTTATGCATATTCCTTTAATAATATATTTGTCACAAGTATTCTTCCTACACCCATCTGGCATATAGATATTTTTCCAAATTTGTCATTTTTTATGTTCCAAAACCTATTTTACTTCAGATGCTTTCATAATGAAGCAGCAAAAGCTGCCGTACTTTGATATATGGAGCAGAAATCACATCTGTGCCAGGCTGTTTTCTAATCAGATAAAGCACCAAATACCAGCAGTGCTTTTTCTTCTGGCCATTGAGTAGATGTACCTGAGTGACTTCCAGTGCTAGTCTAGCCTTGCATTCATGATTAAACTACAAAATACCTTTCTTAGTTTTACCTTTCAGCTAATGTCATTGCTTTTAAAACAGAAGACAAAGAACTATTAGAATTGCTTAGAGGCCCCCTCTACAACACAAACCACAAATTCATACTGCATCTTGGGCATCAGCCCAGAAACCTGTGCTCAAACTAGAGTCTACATTTCAGAAGGGCATTTTCTCTCATCTCTACTTTTAAAGCTGCCTTTCACACCATATAATTTAGACATCTGCTATGAGTGAGCACCGGAAGTAGGCAACAGGGTGGGGACTTCAATGAGTTTGTTCTGACCAAAAATTTAGGCCCAAGGAAGAAGGAGAAGAAGAGTTATGATGTTCCATTTTCATTTATGGCTATGGTGCAAGGAACTTCACTTAACACAAGAGAGTCATAGGGAGGTGCTTTTGCTTTTCTCTGAGCCCTCACCTGCCTTGCTGCGGCTTGGCTTCTCACCACTGCCTGGCTCCTTTGCATGCACACAACCATCAGGCGAGATGAATTCTGCAGGAGATAATTTCATCTGAAGTCACAATAACTCCCCAGACACACTATCTGTTCCTCGTGGTATGTCCCAGGAGAGGCTCCTCTGGCACAGCAGAGACAGGAAGGCTGATGGTTTGTGGCACTCCCCTATGCCAAATCCCAGGAGAATTCCTCCTACTTTGAATTTCTTCTGTTCATATAAAGTAAAAGGACAATCAGAGGCATTGCTCTCAGTATAGTTCAAAACACAGTTTGAAGTGTGAATTTTTCAATATTTGAAGCATTGGCTTTTATGATTTATTTATTGATATTCCAGGACAAGCATTGCAGAGTGTGGCTGGTGTCTATCCCAAATATAACAGCAATCAGCAAATGAATAACAGCATTTTCACAGACATTTTGTCCGCTGCTATGCAGATAAATATTGTCTTTGTATAAAAATGCAAAAATACCCTCAGATAAGGTCAAGTATTTTGGAGACCCTGACTCTGAATAATAATAGTTCATATTGTTTCATTTCTGGCAATAGTATGTACTTCATGAACAGAACCTGACTGTGTGCTGGGTGTGACTCAAGCATAGGAGGTGTGCAGGGTTTGCTGTCTCTTATCCCTTGAGCCCACCTTGTAATATTGCTGGTATCCGTGTGTAACAGATAGTGTTGTGCACTGGGCTGGAAGATAATAAATAGATGTGAGCTGATGATTTACAGGAGGGTGCTTGGAACTCCTTGAACCACTAGGGAAGGAAAACTGTGCTGGTACAAGGTTGTGCTGTCAACCTCGCAATAGTTTTTCCTCTCTCCTGAGGGCAATTTCTCCAAGATGTAGCTTGCTTCCTGCCTCATCATCTGGAAATTCACAAATCAGAAGAATTGTGGTTAATTACTAAAATGGCTGATCCATAGATTCTTAGCTGTCAGAGCCTGGGGCGGGGGGAGGGGTTTAATTGTTGTTTTTGTTTGAAAGGATTTCTCCTAAAGTGATGAAATAACTCACATTAATGAAGATTGCAAATAGAAGACTTTTGTGATTATTTCCAGTTGTTGAAAGAATTGCTTATTTAAAATGCATTGCTTTCTTATGTGAAGAAACTGATATTTCTCCAAAAAGCCAGAATAAATTCAGCCCTAAAACATTCATAACGAAGGATGAATGCATATTCAGGATAACACTGTATGTGATCTCTGATCATACAATAGTTAAGTTATACAATCACAGTGATTTATGGTACTAAACTGTGAGCTTCATATCTGCAGGAGTGTGGGTAAAGGGGTGGAACTCTCATCAATCAAAAGACTATACTTGTTCAGCACTGGAATAATTAAGGCAGATAGTAAAAAAGCATGAGATAATATTAAAAATGAAATTTGAATTTCTATTTGCATAGTGTTATTAAGCAATACAGTTCTGAGCCACCTTTTTAAAAAGTTTGCCTGAAAATCCACTTATTACCTTGTAACACTTGATATATACGTTCTTCATATTCATGCTGAGGGTATTTGTAGAGTAGTTATGTAATACACATGCTGTCCTCGACTTAAAAAACAGGATTACAAATAATAGCCATCTTTCCGCTTTATTCCAAGACAGAGGTAAACAAGAAAGAAAAAAAACTCAAGCAATTTTAAAGTGCAAATTTCTGAAATTTCAATCATCCTATTGATAGTGCTTTTCTTCCAATTCACCGATATCAGGTAGAGATAGTTGGGCATAATGAGGGGCTAACACAGGGGAACTGTATTAATCAAACAATGTTCAAAAAAAGTTTAATTAACTGCATATTTTGTAAAAGCCACATTTCATTACTGTTTGTTAGGAAGATGGAAGCATGCACTGGAAACACTAATTCTAATTATTACTTCAAGTGGGAGTTTTTGGCACAAGGTCAAGGAATAATAGAAGAATGTGTGAATCTGTGCTACAGTGTAGCAGTAAGACTAATCATTTGAATAAAGCCAGTTGCTTTTTCTTGGACTGTCTGTATGCAGTTCAATGTTCTGGATGAATCTAACACAATCAGCCTGTTCTCTGGTGTATATCCACTTCCTGCTGACTCAGGGCAGCTTGCCTCTTCTGCCATTTATTAAAATGAAACATTCCTATTAAAACACCATTTTTCAGAGAGATGACCAAACAGATATTAGTAATGACATTATTAAAACTATTTTGTTTAAAATGAACTGTCACACTTGTGTGTTGCACAGCAACACAAAGAAATTTCTTTCATTTAGTGAGAGATTGCTTTGAAGAGCTGGATTTCTTTCTTTCTATTAGAAGGTATTGCAGAGGGGATGTGATGTGTGCTCCAGGAAACTGCCAGCTTTTCTAGCTATTAGAAAGGAGGAATACTGTTTCTAGCACTCTCCATAGCAAATAATGTATAATTCATGGATTTCATTAATATGCAAATACGATCCATGGTCTCCTATGTTTATATCTCCTAATAATCTATTAATGGTTTTAAAAGTAAAGGGTAATAGAAACATTTTGTATAAGCAACATTTACTCATGCTTCCTGTGTTTTTCTCTAATTGTATAGTATAAGCATGTATAGAATTAAAAAAGAAACAATGGAAGTTAATTAGCCTGTGATTATCAAATAAATATTTATTGACATAAGGTCACATGCCTGATAATTCGTGATGCTGTGATGAAAGACCCTATTATCATTAAATGTCAACACGTCTTAGAAAATCTGTGCTGGGGGGATGGAAAGGTACTTTATATCAAACCTACTGCTTGAAATGACCCCAACATTTGGAAAGAGCATCTCCCCCATCAAACACGGGTGGAAAAAGATAACAAAGAAACACCAGATTCACCTTGAAGACTTGGACTTTTTAAGTTTTCTTTTTTATAAGTAAGAACGATAGGTAAGATTTTACCCTTACACAATCTTGTCTAGCATTTTAGGATCAACTTCCCCTTCCATATTCTAACTGAAAAATTAGAGTTGTCAGTCTGAAAAAATGCCAAAACCCACTTGTTATTGTCAGAGAAAGAGTTTATACAGCACTGGCAGGCAGGTAGTTCCAGATCTGGGGGCTTTTTCTTTTACTCTGGGCACTTGCTGTTTGCAGGTTTGCGTGCTTTTCCTCTTGCTGTTTGCAGGTTTGCGTGCTTTTCCTCTTGCTGTCTGCAGTGCTGCTGCACAACCCCCTGTGACCAAGTGCCGTTGCTGTGCCACCCTCCCCACCACTCCCCACATGGCCAGTATCCCAGCTCCCTCACTGAGCCTCTCACCTTCCCATGCTTTACCCCTCTGAAACTTCCCTGAGGAGACGTGCCCAAGTAGTGTTTCACTTCTGTATTTATCAGAAACCACACAAAAAGAAAGAGTGCAAGTCGTGGGCACATCTGCGTTTTGTAAAAATACAAATAAAGCAATGGAGCTGTAGGCAACAATAAACCATTTTAATCAACTAATGGAAAGAAATATCCTGCCAAAGACAGTTTTGATGGTTTTCATATTACATCCCATAAGCACTGGACAGTATTTTAGACCAGGAACTTTTTTTCTGAGACTGCAGACTTTGTCTGAGCATAAGGAGAAAAAAATAACGTGTCAATCCCCAGAGCATCTCTCTTTATTTTCAATAAAAACTGTTCCTCATGCCTCGTAATAATAAGAGGAATGATGGACTTCTAAACATTTATTAACAAATAAATATAGGGTCTTTTAAAAATTAATGTATATATGATATCAGAGCCCTTCCTTTCACCAGCTACTTCACAGAATCACAGGATGGCAGGTGTTTGAAGGGACCTCTGGAGACCATCTAGTGCAACCCTCCAGCCAAAGCAGGTTCACCTAGAACAAGCTGCACAGTAACAAGTCCAAGTCAGTTTCCAGTATCTCCAGAGAAGCAGATCTCACAGCCTCTCGGGGCAGTCTGTTCCAGTGCTCTGGTTCCCTCCCAGTAAAACAGTTTTCCTTCATGGTCAAGTGAAACTTCCTGTGCTCCAGTCTGTGCTGGTTGCCCCTTGTCTTGTGACTGGACACCACAGAAAAGAGTCTGGTCCCTTCCCCTTGACAGCTCAGACACATTCTCCCATTGATGCTGATTTCTCAAAGATATGAGAACAAATTATTTGGGGCTGAGAAGCACAAATTGGACTTTCTGTCAGTATCCTTAGTTCAGCCCTTTGTGTTCCTCTCAGGAACTCTGTGGTGTGCAGATCCTAACAAGCCTATGGCAGTGTTTTAATCTACTGTTACAGCCTTTTTCAGGTTAACTGTGACTAAAAAAAGTCAATCTCTTAGCCATGCTATTGTAGGTCACACTTCTTGTACGTCACATCTATATTACATCTTCCTTCACTCTGTAGTACAGAAGGATGTTTACTTACACATAACCCTTGCAGAAATGAGAACTACCTGAAAGCTACAGCTGTGCGATGGAACAACCAGGAGAGAGGCCATTCAGAAAATATTTTATGTGTTATTCTTATTGACCTATACATAATAAAAAAAAAAAGTTTAGTAGAAGCTACCTGTGAATGTAAACAAACACAATCACATTCACAAGGAAAATATACCAATTTTACACAACGAAAAAGCATGTGGGTACACACACTTGCAGATATCCTTAATTAAATGAATGTAACAAGTTGGTTAAACTTTAGAAGCTCTGACAAAAGTCAGATCCACTTATACTGAAAAGTAGGACTCAGAAATAAATTATTTACAGTTGATTATACTGAGACAAGCATTTCTCAAACATTTCTCAATATTTCAGAAAAAGCAACATACTGAACTCTACTTTACTGTGAGGCTCAAAATGGCAATTAACAGTCCTAAGCTGCATATAAAACCCAGTATGAACCACGTTTACAAGAACATTGTGTGTGAATCAAATTACATTATCTTTGGTTTGAAGAACTTAGAAATAATTGCCAATAAGTATTCATGTATAGGACCAGTTTTTTGAAACAAGCTATTTTAATTACTACTAGTGTCAGGAGTATGTGTAGGCAATTTTATTAGACTTAATGTGTTTAGTGAAGCTCCCTGAACTATAGCTGGTTTATTTCTGTAGACGATGAAATATTTAATATATCTTTATTATTCCTACTTTCTAATATTCTATTTATTTCAAAATGAAATCCCAACATTTGATACTTTTGTTGCTTTCATAAAGAACACCAGTATAAAACATAACAATATATTGTCATAAAAAGAAGCTGAACATCATGTAGATTTGTGTTTCTACATTACATATTTTATAATGTAAATACCTTTTGAACTGCACACATCCAGACTACCCATATTTGTACCCACACCTGGACTCCTGATTCTTCGATGCACAAGAGCAATTCCATGAAGAGATGCGAGTGAGAAAAAAGGGCGAGAGGGAAAAAGTCCGTAATAAATGAATGACTTCGTCCTGAAAACAGTCAGAAGTCCTTCCTCCTTTTACATCATTCACTTAGCAGTTTTTTCCACTTCTAGCAACATTTCTCTCAAATATGGAGTTCCTTGAGCTCTCCACATCCAAAGTATTAAAAAAATTTATCAAACAAATTACATCAGCAATTCTGTCAATAATTGATGGTAAGAAGACCATTTGAAGATATCCATCCAGGCAAATGATCACATCTTAGTGCTAATGTCAAACAATCTTTCAAGTCATGAGACTTTTGGATTTTCTTCCTTTTCTGTTTTTCTTAACCGCAGAGGCCATACATCCACACAAGTTCAAATACTGCTGTGGCAGCCAAACCGTATATAGCAAACTGTGCAGCCTATGATGTGCCAATGTGTTGTGCTACAGCTGGGAGGCACAAGTAGATGCAGCAAATGGTCACAGGCATGAAGGAAGAGATTATTTGTTATAAGTTACTACTTATTATAGGTTTGAATATTATGTATCATTTTTGTGATTTTCGAACAAAAAGATAGGATTCGCTTGAATAATAGCTTTTAGCTAGCCTGCGCCTGGATACTTACGTTTACATAAGGAATTTTAACAAGGCTACAGTAAGAAAGAATGGGAAATAATGTGACTGCATCTAATTAAGCCAAATAACAAGGACTAGTGCAACAATAAGAGGAAGAAGAACCAGCTAGGACCAGATGCAACCTTGAAGAGGTGCCCAAATAGTCTAAGAGTATGTTCAAGAGGGAAAGTTGAAAAGTTCACTATGAAGATGATTGTGAGCCTTGCTGCAGAAGCCTCTAGCCCAAGACCCCCAGAAGGCAGAGCGCATGCTCTAAGAGGAGGAAACTTATGTAAACAAATTCCAGGAACTGATTGTAATAGACACACCTGTTCCAGGAAAAGTGATGAATTTGTATGCTTTGACTATATAGAGCCTTTGTACATTGTGCTAGAAATTGCATGCATGTTAGGTGGAGCTACCCTCTGCACACCTGACGTGACATAAAACAATACCTTACTTAATAATCAAATATTGACACTGATTATTGAGTCTGGCATCAGGTGCAACACCACTCCTCTATCCCTCATGCAGGAGCAGACCCAGCCTGTCCTACACCAAAAGGACTGCTCAAGAAGTGAGGCAATAAAGGTAAAACAACATGGCATTTCGTGGTAATCCATATTTCACATCACCCAATTCCAAAGACAGACTAATTCCTTAAGATGCATTATCTTGAACATTCCAATCCCATGTGAAGGTTTTAAAGACATCCGCAAATATTCATACTTCAAGGAACACAATACTTATGTGCTTTACTGGTATGATATAAATTAGCAGTTTCCCACTCTTCATTACCACAATAAATCCACACAGAAAGAACTGTTGGTATATACAACAACATCAAAGGGCCTGAAATAGAAGTGGGGAATTACAGTTATAAAAATAAATTTCTAAAAAGAAGAGAGAGGAGAAAAGGAGACAAATGTTCTAATCTTACCTTCATCATAATCTTATTAGCATTTCTCAGTGAGTAGTTCAAGTATCAGTCTATACTCTTATGAATCTGTCTCATAAATATGTCAAGTGCAAAGTATAGTTATTTTAATAGTCTGTGTTGGTGGGCCATCATGGATTTAATTAAGAGACAACTAGTGTATGAAATATGACACAAAAGCACCAAACTAAATGGAGAAATGTTTTACTGCAGATTTAAATCAAGGCCACAGAATTAATGATGATCTGGTCTTAGAAATCCTACTTAAATTTAATTAATGCAGACCAGCGCAGACCTGATCATATAGGAACAAAAAAATAGAGGCATTAAAAATTATGATTTAAGCTATACTGTGTTATTTATAAAGACATTTGCATTATCTCCAACTGCATTATGTTATTTATAAATGAGTGTTGGTTTGTGGCTCTTAAATTAATTTTGAAAGGCTGGAAATGCAAGTCCAGAAAAATTGTTAAAATATTATATTCAGTTATCTGGGGGGTTTTTTGGTGATCTCTACAAAATGAAGCCTTTGTTAAGCTTCCTGCCTTATTTTGAAGGGTCTACGAATGCTCTAATCATTCTGCTACAGAATTGCAGATATCTTTCTAAGGTTGCAATAAAAACTGTGTTATTTTCCACCCAAATCTCCTCTTTCTTCTTCTTCTCAAGAAACAAGAGCATAGTCAGCACTGTGAGTATGTAGGATTAGATCTTCAAGCACTGCACAGCCCTTCCTGCTATCGTTTTTGTGCACTGTTTTGACTTCAAAGGAGATTTGGTAAGATACTATGTTTTTAAGAACCAATGCAAGAACACACATTTTAACATCGAAATTCCATACTACTTGTATGAGTTTAATACTATGTTAGAAAGAAAGAATACAATAATTCCATGAAACTATTCCAATAGCTCAATCCCATCTTGCAAAATCATTGCCTGACAACAACCTTTAAAGCAAGGCTTACTATTGATTTATAAGGGCATAGAAGAAGACTCTGAAAACACACACTAAAGAATATGTCTAGCTGGCTGTAAGAAATGATGTCTCAGTCAGCTGTAGGGACTATATTTATACATGATTTTTATGTCTATTTTCTATTTTACTACTCATCTGGCAGGTACTAGATATTGCATGTTAACTTTCTCAATTGAAGTGGCTTCCAGTTTTTTAGATTAGAATAACCTTTAATTAGTTGGTTGCACTAGCAGGCAGTTACGGTATTCATAGATTTTACTATCCTTTTTTTTTACCAAAGGAAAAGGAAAAAGGCGGTGGCCAGAAAGCATCATTAAGTGAACTTCATCCCTATTTTCAGAAAACTTAGAGCTGTGGGCCCAAACTACTCTCCAAACACCATAATTTGGACTGCCAGGAATGTAATAAAAACTGTAAATTGACACAAAAATGAAAGTGCTTGGGAGAAATAAATTCATAACTACTTTTATTTTTTGGTGAAGAAAACATCAAAGGTTTGCAACTCAGCCTGGAAGGCAAAAATGGATAAAAGGATAGTGCCTATAGTTTCAAAATATTTTTCTCTTTAATGAACAGTTGAAAATATCCATAAATCTCTTCCAGTATCACTGTATTTAAAAAGCAGTCAAGTCTTTTGTGCCTGACATGTTTATAGTAAATCTATTCTCATCTGTCGTGTTTGCATAAATTGTCCAAAAGTTCATCCTGTCTTGGCTGTCTTTCAGTATTCATTAGTATTGAAGTCGTTTTTGGAGTAAATGAAGGGAAAAAATGCCCAGAAATTGAGATAATGCATAGAAAGAACCAGACTTCTGATGACTAACAAGAACAAACACAGCTAATTCAGCTAAATTCACGGAAATTTGTTTCTTATTGCCAAGGATGAATTAAACAGTATAAATTGTGTGTGTAAGAGCATAATAAATAAATGCAGACAATTAGGATGAAATTCTGAATAATATATGATAAGGTAATAATATAGTTCCAAATACGTATTTATATGGACACCTAACTAATCAGCTCCTCTCAGATGTCTGCTGTGAGCCATCACTTGGATTTAACACACCTTGCACCTTCCTCTGATAACAAGAACTACAGTGCAGAAAACCAATATGAACCTCAATCTTTCAACTTCTTCCTCAATTAAGGAGACACGTACACCAAAAAAGAAGAGAATAACATTGAAGAAGCACTGTCACATGGGTACAGCTTAAAACACAGGGCTGGACAAAGACTTTAGGGAGGAATGGAGGAAGGGGAAACACTGCAGAGCAATGAGCCCCCACCTTCCTATGGTACAGAGGATTGGGGTGCCCCCAGCCTCTCGGACTCGTCGTGGTTTGTCTGTCCCCTTCATCTGGAATTTCTCCTTCACCCAGAGCCTGGCTTTCCCAGCCACAGCAGCTGGAGGCATAACCCGTGTCCACACTTCACTGAGGGTGAAGCCTCGTGGGTGTTTGCAGGGTGCAGTGCAAGCACGGCCTCCTTCCACTCAAGGATGCTGCAACAAACACTAAGCTTTCATCTTCTCAACACTTCCAAATTCAAAAGCTTTCTCTCAGGAATAATTAGAGCCACTTTGGGCAGCATTGTAACTGGAGCATCTAAATACATTTTAAGTTACTTTTAGCACAAAATATTCACTTGATAAGAATGGCTGAAGATCAAGGACATCATTTGCTGAGTGACTCAAGTAATCAAGAGGTGAATAGAGAAGAAACAACCATACAGCTGCACTGCAACCAAACAGACAAGGAAAAACAGAGCTTTCTAGCCTAGACTCCCATGGAATCAAACCTGAAGATACACAGGCAGAAATTTACCCAATCTGCTCCAAGCACAACATATTCATTAGATTTTAAAATAATAGGGCACTATATGTCTTGGCCACAGGGCATAGGTTTTGTGATTGCCATTAAAAGTCTGCTTGACAGTGGGGTTTGTTCACCGAAGGCTGAACATTCAATGGTTTTGCAAAGAGTTTTATAAAGTAACTTATATCCACAGAAAGCTACCCGCACCTCTGTGTCAAAAACAATTTGCAGAATTAAATACTTAACAAACAAGTTTGAGACCTGCAGTGATTAAATTAGTGAGATAATTAGCATGATATTTAAGGTTAATGTTCACAAGTAGGTTAATTATATCCTTTCCCAAATTTCTGTTTTTATTT
The DNA here is from genome assembly GCA_013389865.1 of Piaya cayana. NCBI lineage: Eukaryota > Metazoa > Chordata > Aves > Cuculiformes > Coccyzidae > Piaya > Piaya cayana. Next base: position 39,164 of record WAAB01024278.1, read on the forward strand.
TGCTTGATGGATGTTGCAATAACAGTGAAAGTGACGCCACGTTTGCAGAGATGGCAGGTGAGGCAGCACGTATTGTCAAAGATATCAGAGACTAACTGCACACTTCTGAGCAAACTTTTCTGCTACAGTCTTAGATTTCAGATTCACGTCCCAGCAGTTCTCCATCTTTTCTTCTCTTGAATATCACTTCAGATCAGTAAAAGGAGGGGAGCTTTCACAGGGCTTGCGGGAATTTTTTAGCTTCGTACAGTTGTCTAATGTTAATTATAAAAGAGACTGCATTTAATGCTCTTTGCTGGATTCAGTCAATGTGCACAGCTCCTATATACAAGACTGTAGACTCAAAGTAGTATACACACCTGAAATTCACTCTGAATAGATTGAAATTCACTCTGGACTTCAATGAAGTTACTTCATTTTTACTCTAACGAAATTAAGAGTAAAATTTGATGCAATTATCAGCAGAATGGTTGTATAAAATCAAGCAGGGAGCCAAGTATTACAATAAAGTTTTAAAAAACTTCTTAGTATATTTTTGTGCAGAGGCATTAGGGCACAGCACCTGGTTTAATGTACATGAAGATATTTTGCAAACGTGTCAAGCCAATGTGATGATGGGCTGTAGGAAACAAAACTGTGTACACTGGGCAGTGCTCCCCAGCCTTGTGCCCAGCAACAAAATTAAGGGCTGTTGGAGGAAATATTCTGAAACTTCCTAGCAGCAGAGCAAATATTTTTCAAAGCATCTGAAAACTGTTTCTTTCTAACAGAGAGTGTCCTTTTGTTGTCTCCTCAGTGTACCAGAGCCCAGGGACAAACTTCTGAACCTCGACAGGGGGGTCTCATGGACTAAAATGCCAGCTATGGGGCTGAGCTTCAAAATTTCAGCCAGTGAAGTGGTGACCCAGACACTGCCAAATATTATGGTATTTCATAAACAGAACTTACTTAGGCAGCATGTGTAATTCGTAATCATTACATCCACCCTAGTAAATTTTACAAGGTTTCCCACCCTGACAAACATGAGGTGTAGGCTGCTAAAGGCTGCCCAGCTGAGCCGCCCTCCCCCAGCGACTCGCAGCCTAGTAAAAAGTTCATATAGCCGTTTTTAGCTTTCTCCCGTATGGAAGGATGGCTTGATTTCACATTAGATTCAGGACTGCTGCAGGCATTGATGCTGGGGTGCCCATGCTTACAAACTGCCTGGGACCATGTCCCCAAGTGCCATGGTCCTCAGTGCCAGTACCATCACTCGTCACCACACGGTGAGGGGCAATCCCTACTTAACACAGCCCCAGATGTTTTTACCCTCAAAAAGAGGATCTATTTCTCCCACAGGAAGAGGGTATTCCTTTGCCTATTGTTTTACATCTTCTGCTTTGCCTCATGTTGACTTTTGGTTCAGCCTTCCCTCACACAGAGTCCTTGGGAGGTGGAATGCTGGGCAGCCATATCCAGTCCATTCAGCTCCTTGTTCCCCCTCATGTGGGGTCATAAAGCTGTTACTGGAAAAGGAAAGCAGACTCGTTGCTCCCTAGGGGAATAGGGAAGCCATAACTGCAAGGGACAGCTGAATAAAATGGTTTGTGTCAAATAGGAATCATAGAATCACCAGGTTGGAAAAGACCCACTGGATCATCGAGTCCTACCGTTCCTATCAATCATTAAGCCATGTCCCTCAGCACCTCATCCACCCATCCCTTATACATCTCCAGGGAAGATGATTCAACCACCTTCCTGGGCAGCCTGTTCCAGTGCCCAATGACCTTTTCCATGAAATTTTTTTCCTAATGTCCAGCCTAAACCTCCCCTATTCTCCAGCTACTATTTTGCTGGCCAAAAAGATGGATGCAGAAGTCTTATCACTATCTACAGAGGATGTCCTTTTATATACCACTATGACTATAAAAATTAATCTCCTGAGCAAAAGAAGTAACCTTTTAAACTAGATCTAGACACAACAGCTGGTTTTCAGGTTCTGCAATGTAAGAAATTCACAGCATCCTACGTTGAAGGTTTGAATTGTTTCCAGAATTTTTAAGCTGTAAATTTTATTTTATTTTATTTCCTAAATTATTCGATTATTTTGCCACTGCATTACAAAACACTAACTTGCTGATACCTGCTGGACCCTGCTGATAAGGAGGCTCACAAGAAAAGAACTGGTGAAAATCAGTCTCTGTCCTTTTGAAAAATTAGTTGAAGTAATTTCACATTTTTACTTTCCCAAAGAGACACTGCAATCATTTCTCTTCCTTTCTTATTTATTGTTCACACCACTGCAACATAAACATATGCTTCTCTATCCCATGTTCCTCTGCCATAGGCATAGCCCTCTCATGTATTATTTCAGTGGTGAGCATAGAGGTAGGGATGCTCTAGGCTGCACTACAGTTGCACAAGTGACTGCTGGGAGTATACATGTGAGCAGAACAACCGATATTTGAAAGGCAGTTAGATACCCAACCAGTAATTGTGTGCACAATTACTGTGATTACACATGTAATCATGGTCATTGTGCTTCCAAATGATGCATGTGCCATTCTAAAAATTCGTTGCTGTATTACTTAAATTAATGGAAGCTTTGCAGTCAGTTTGAATTGATGTAGGATCAAGCACTACGTGTTGTAGCAGTAGCCTTGATACATCCAGGAGCAAATGCAATTCTTGCATCCCAAGCGTAAATTTTCAGAGTGGATTGCAACAGTAAAAGAGGGATGGAGACATAGATTTTTAGCATATCTAGGTATATATTCATTATGCATTCATTAATAAATTATCATGTTTGAATAACATTCTGGATTTGATTCAAATTCCACTGACACTAAGAGAAAAGCAGGGCTCTGGATCGAGAGTTCTTTCATTAATGCTTCCAGTTAGCTTGGTCTATACAGCTGTGCGTGCATTTGTTCATGGCAAAATCTTGGGCTTTTAACCGTCTTGTCTTTCAAGAGTTAAATCAGATTTTGCAGAGAAGATACCATGCAAAATAGTAGGTATGGTGATATTTAGTATTTCACATCTAGTCTTTGTCCATGTTCTAACAATGTGCATTAAATGTCTTACTATTGTCTCTTTTCAGATTAGTTTACAGCCCTGTAGTTCCAGCTGTTTTATTCTGAAACTCTAAAACCCTATCACTAGGGAGTTCTGTGTAATTGCCCATAATATGCACCACATTATCCATTTCAGGAACTGTGCTGAAAGACAGCAGCAATAAGGGGTTTTCTAAAGGCAGTCTGGTTTACGCTAATGGGTCTAACAGGAAGGAAATGCAATTTGAAAGAAGCTGATGCATATGTTCTATTGTTGAATATAATGTTTGATTTAATTATTAACTGTCTGTGATGGAAAGTCAGATCCTGCTCAGTTCTGCTTACAGTTTGGTACTCTGCTACCAGTAAAACCAGACAAGACTCAGTCTGAGGATTTAAGAGTTCTTTGTAAAATACTGACTTTTAATTGTGCTTTTATAAAATCTCAGCTAAGGAACCTCGGTTACATGCTTCTTCCACACAGGCTTGCTTTATTTTATCAAGTACATATCAAGTATATGTACAACATAGAAGCTGAGACTCTCTCCTTTTTTACTTGTCTAAATCAGGAGATTCTCAAAGTTAATGATCTGATGTAATTATTTAAATAAATATGATCCAAGCTGAGTTCACAGTCGATGCTGTTCATGACCTATTCATTCTTATTTTATTTTGCATTTCATGTCATATACATAGCACTGCAATCAATCTACTACTGTATCAGTGAGGAAATACATAATGGACCCAAGTGAATTTTTAGGAAGGAGTTAAAATGTGCTGGCATGACTTCACCTATCCTTCTTTCATCAGGGACAGAGGATTTGGCAGCCTATTTCAGTCCAGTGCTATAACTGGTGTTTTGCGATTTCTAGTAAATCATTGCATTCTGTTACAAAGGTCCCTAATACCATGTATGGGGGCTAACATGGTGCAAGGAATGAATTCATGATGAAGAACTCTTACCTGAAATTCCATTATCCTTTCCTCATCATGGTGACTCCTATCAAATTCATCCATATAACGTAATCTGGAAAGAAATAGGTATTGATGCTAAAGTGCTGCATTTCGGAGGAGTTTAAAGGTAAAAATTATAGCTCTCCCATGTGATTCAGAGAAAAATAGTAGTTCAACACCACTAGTAAACAAAATAATTGAGCAATGTAATTTCGGTTTTGCATTTTGTATCTGCCTGGCGAGATTATTATGTCTGACACTACTTTAAGCAGATGCAGGACTGGAGTTGAAATTAAACAATAGTAATGATATTTAGAGTTCATCCAGAATGATCTTCATTGTTTGTGAGAGTGGCTTCCACATCACTATTTGATCGATAATTTCTTATCTTTCTTTTAACACACCTTTCTACACGTAGTGCACACAGCATTAGCTCTGTGGGACACATCTTCCATCGCAAACTCCAAAGGGACTTGTTACTTTTGTTAGTAAGGTAATGGAAAGAAATGAAATTCTTAGGAAATACACTGCCACACCTCAAATACCTAATTGATTTAGACAGCTTAAGAAAAAATAGAGACCCCTTCCACAGCATATTTGCATTCTTGGTGTCAGTCAGCAGACTTCAATCAGAGTATTAAAGAGGCACTGCAGCAAAATCCATCTCAGATTTATCTGGAGACTTCTGCTTGTAATCTGTTCTCTGTTGTAAGGATCTGAGAAGATTTAAGCTTTTTATAAACCTCAAACATTTTGAATATTTTGGTTTAGAGAAGTACGTGAGAGATCAGATCAAAATGTATACAAACTGCTTTAGGCCATGACTTTCATCAGAGCAGATTTCTGCAGGGTCTTTCCTGGGTCAAGAGCATCATAAAACCAATCTTCCCCAGGCTGTTTCAGGACTCCTGCTTTCAGCCTTGCCAGAAACCAACAAATACCGAAGTGTGCAATTTCTTTCAAAAAGTTAACAAAAACTGGCATAACAAGTATGAGCTGAGGTCAGTTCTCATCCTGGCTAAAGCCTGTTCTTAGTTTCACTGTTACTCCTACTCCTAATTAAAAGTTTATTTAAGCACTTTGCATGCTCTAGTGTGTTGAAGAAGCAATTGTCAGAGTGAAAAGAAAAGATGTCAGTTCTGAAAATAGTTTGGACTGCTCATGTGTCATTCTCTGTATATGCTGAAATATCAAAAAAAAAGTGGTTCCCACTGTGGATTGCATCAGATATCCACATATGTATAAGCAATCCTCTCCACACCTTCTCCTGAGGCTCATTTTTACAAAACACATGTTCTAGAACTGAACCGTGCTTTCTGCTATTGGAGTAAGCTACAGTGGAGCACAGAACAAGAGGAATTTATTCCCCTGGCTTATGCATATGTAGGATCTGCCTGCAGAACTCAATAAGAGAATGAAGACCAGATACTTATGGTGACCAGCACACTGCAGGGGCTGAGGGGAAGTAGGCTGGTTCATTTTTTTGATCCCATGACCAGGCTTCAGGTAAGGCTATGTACATATTGAGTGTTAGATGATTTGCGGATCAGGAATGCCAGCTTTACACCCAGGTCCAGGAGCATATTTTGTCTCAGCTGTGCCTGAACCCATCCTGCCTGAGCATCCTCAATGCACCTATACAGCAAGAGTTGATGCAACCAGCCCACCCACCTGTTCCCCTCTCCCCTTCTCAAGGTTCAGCTCCCTGCACTGTCCATGTTTTGTCTCCACTTTGAAGTACTACCCTTTTTTTGCTGTCTTAGGCACATCCAAGTGGGAGATTTAAAAGTGTTTAGTGGCTACACAGGACAATTGGAAAAAGGTGGTGGGGAGATCATGTTCATAGGGAGAAAGAACTGAACTCACACAGGTGTTTCTCCACTCCTGCTATGACTCCTCTAGGCAGCAAAACAGGTGAGTTTGCTGCATTCTAATCAGGAAAAAGAACATCTGAAATATGCATCTGCACATCAGCATCTGTGCAGAGTTTCTCTGAACCAGTTCTAAAGTGCTGGGGTTTTTTTCCTGTGTGGGACTTTTCTGTATTTTGTTGTGCCAAGAGGCTTGTTTTGTATAGGTGGAGAGACCTCCATCCACAAGCCATCAGGGAATGCTATTAATATGCAACATCTTGAACACATGAGCTGAATGACAAGCTGGCAGAGTTTGAGACTGTGTGGTCCAAGTTTATGTCTCTCCCTGAAGAGACGAAAAGCCCCTTCCCAAACTCTCTGCCAAACTGTGCAAGAGCTGAAAGAAAGAATGGGCAACATATTTCTCTGCTTCTCTACTCCTTATATCTTCATACTAGCATTTCTTTCCCCTGGTCACAGTTAATGTGAATGGCTGATTTCACATAGTTTGCTACTGAACTTCAGTATCAAAATAGAATATGATAGAAGAGCCGTTGAACTTTTCTTTTTTAACTGGTTGTGCAACTAATTGGAACTATTTAATAGACTTTTAATATATGCACTGTCTCTTCAATATCTCTTCAATGCACCTGATGTCCTCTTTTCTCTGTCTGAAATGTCACTATAATACGTGAGTTAAGTTGAAGTCCTGAATTTTAGGCACATTTGCACTTATCTTCTAAACGTCTAGTGTCACCAAGCAAGGCTTGACTCAGCTAGTTTTTTCAGCTTGGATTACGTGCCTGAGTAGGAAGAAAGGATACCTGTAATGTTTCCTTGTGGACCAGTTACAGCTTGATCTAGGAAGAGTAAATTAGTGTTTCTTGCTGTCCTCTCCTAGAAGATCAGGAAGGATAAGGTGGGAGGAGAAGGAATTTGACAGCCATCATCCTCCACCTCCAACCAAGCTGCTGGCTGTGGCTGTTTCCAGTTACTCAATGAGGCTCAGGAGCTGGACTTCACCTCTGCAAATAAGCTACACCTGCTGAGATGTTTACCTGGGTCATTCCAAAAAAACTATGGATTTTGTTTTCTTGCAGCATGACCACACTATGGTTTGTGGAATTTGTGCCTTAACATAGATCTTTGGCTGTCAGCAGCTGTTCATCTTTGAGGTGTTCAGAAAATTGCTGTTAATTGGTGTTAAAAAATTGTTTCAGAGTCCCATGATAGAAAAGACAGAAGAACACTGATAGGTATGTGTGAACAAAACTGAAATGACCACCCCAGAGACTTCTTGTCCTTGGTGCAGCTGTTCCTGCTGAGTCCATGTGGCCAAGCGAGGAACTGGCTTTACACCTGTCTGTGGCAATGTGGAGTTAGGATCTGATTTTGCTGTACTCCATCCCAGTTGCTTTGGGTGTTGCAAGCCCTGCATTTCAGACCAGCAGCTCCACAGCAGGATTCTTGCTAGAGCTTGGTCTGATCAGTGGCTCCACTCCAGCCTTCACACAGAGCACTAAGGGGAACAGTAAACTGGGGGTTTCAGATACCAGCTGTTACCCTGGAATCACTGCTTCCCTCTGTGCATGCCTTTGTCATTCTCTGAATCTCTGCCTGCTGCACAACTCTTGGAATGAGTTAAAATTACTTTTGGGACATTTTCCTCTTGCCTTAAAGGACTCATCTGCTTCGTTTTTCCCTCAGTCATACCAGAACATAGAAAATGGTCTACATGGAAATGTGAAAAATGTTTCTATGCAAATTGGAGGTAATGTCAGCCAAATAAATTTGTTAATTTAATGTCTAAAAATCATTTCATGTGCCTCATTTACAGATTTATATTCTTTTTATTTTCTCCATATTCAACCCATTTATTTAACTCCTCCAAACATTTTTCACCATTCCACAAAGCAGGTTCATTTACAAATTATGCTTATCCATCAAAAGGGAAATTACATCTTTTATTCTTTTCTATGAGACTGAAGCCCTATCTCTTTTCTGCTAAGATTATGTAGTATCTTACAAAAAATTCCTTTCGATTCATGGATCAAGCCCCATGGGGAAGGTCAGACAAGTACTGCCAGAAGAGAAAAATTGCTGGCCACAATGCACCAGCTTGAGGAAAAAACAGTTACAGTCTGTGGAATTATGTGAGATAAGTATAAATCTACACTTGCATTTTGTAATGCTAAAAATAACCTTACAAATACATGCTTTTATAATACCATAGAAAATACGTCGTGTATATGTGTTAAAATGTAGGTGAGTTATTAAGAATGCCATATAACAGACAATCTATGAATAGGATTATCCGTGCTCTTGCAGAAGGGGCTAGCAAAAAACTCTCACTGATACTATAAATTTGGGAAATACTGAATTTCATCAGCTTGCCCACACAAATAGTGGAGAGATTTTCCAGGATAAGAGTCACCTGGGTAATTTAAACTTTCAGGCCGACACATCTCTGTTGTCGAGCGCATGTAGTCTCCCTGAGATCACAGACAGATGCTAGGCACAATCTTCCACACAAGAGAAAATCAAAGCTTTGATTCATACATTCAAGGGCTTCTCACTGAGAGAGAACTGAAATAATTTTAAATAAAATTCCTGGATATTGAATAAACACCAGAGCAGGGCAGATGCTGACAACAGAAGGTGGCTGGTACCTAAATTGCCACCTCAGCCCTGTCCCAGGCTCTGCATAGCTCTGTCTGCAATGGCGGCAATTCCAGCTGCAGCAGAGCAGGCATGGGAGCATCTCTGCATGCAGATGGACGAGCTGCCTCCCACAGCAGGGAGCACCGACCTCTGCCTGCTAGCAAGGCCACACCTGCAACATCAAGCATCCTTTCTCCAGGCACAGTGGGGTGTTTGCTAATTACAACACATCTGCATAGTGCTCATATACACATAACGTTCCTGTTCTTTCTGTGAGCCAAAGTGGCCTTATGTGAACAGGTAGAATTGGAGAGAAAACATCTCCTTGGAATTAAAATGCATCATCTCAGCCTTTTACTCGCCTCTCCCATGGGGCAGAGGCCCCCAAACACTGCACACAACCATGTACCAGGGGCTATTTTAATTACACCAGATAGAGTCAACTTACCCTGCTGAGGGTGTCGTCTGATGTCACTACAGTAGGGAATAACTTTCCCTGCACTAACTGTCAGCAAGAAAGATGTGGATTTCCTTAAAATAATAGAGGCCTGAAAATAAAAGGATATTGATTTAGGCTATCTTGTCAGTCACAGGAAAGAAGAAGAGAACATATGAGGGGTGTTTATTTGTTTCTGAAGACCAACAGATATCACTGGGCTTAATGATGGTTGGATGGACTATGAGCTTCTAAAAATTTTGTCTGCAATAAAATATTTTAAGCAAGAGCAAGAGAACAAGTTTTCCACCAGACCAAAATAAAATGGTTGCACCAACAACTTCCTTAGCGCCTTCCAACACCAGGAAAAGCTGAACAACGTGCTAAGCGTCAGGACTGAGGTCTGAGGGCTCCAGGTACTTCTTGCACTCAGGTATGGTCCAGGTTCCTGAAGAGGCTAAATTGGTGAGATACTTGGTCGTTTTGAGATGCTGCTGACACAAAGGGTCATCAACCTTCCACAGTTTGGCATGTTCTGCCTCTCCCTCACAGCAGGAAGTCTGCTGCCAGCCTCAATCACACTGCTGCATGCTAGATCCTCGAATATCTCCCCAGACCCCACAGCCAGGGTGGGCGCTCACTGCCAGCCCTGCAGCATGGGAAGGTAGCAGAGGGGCCCAAGGCACAGGACTGCAAGGACAGATCCATGGTATGAAAGACTACAGAGCCTTTACATTAAACAGAGCTACAAAGTAGCAAAAATACTAACACCCAGCAAAAACCAGTGGCATAAAGGTCCTTTAATAGCCCTATATGGCTCATGCCATGAGCTCTAAGTGCTTAGTCAGGAAGTGACCTTTACAAAATTATTGTTTATGATCTCTCTGTGTGTGCCAGTATAGGCACAAAGAGTGTTCCAATTTATTTGAAAGGTTACATATCAAAACTGAATATGCAGTACAACTGTGTTATCACATTGTATAACTTTACACAGGAAAGCCTATCCTTGGCATATATGCCTTCTAGGCACTGGGGCTGGATTCCCTCAGTATGAAGATCAAAGATGAAGTAATATGTTAACAAAATAATTTATTCGTCCACTTTTTATTGTTTCTAAATTGTCAACAAATCACTTTAAAAACTCCTAAAATAATCCTCAGCTTTAAATTACTTACAAATTTCTTCCAATAAATAGTATTTCAGCTTGCAAAATATTTGAACATGGGATTCAAGGTACTCAGCACCTTTGCAAGAGAAGACTCTCCATGCTGAATAATTTAGTTGTCTCAGTTTGAGAAACCTGATCTGATTTCTTTTAAGCTGTACGACCCTCTTAGGATACCTTATGCATCATAAACAATCTCCCCCTCCCCTGCTGCTTGTTAGAGGCACTGACTGCGCCTGGCCTCAAGCTGGCTCAAGTAACTAGGTGGGAAACCTCTCCCTTGCTCCAAGGGAATACCTGTGTGCTCACATGTACATCAGTTCTTTGTTCCCCAAGTAAGAAACTGCCCTGAGTCAGCCGTGGGGAATGCACCTTTCACTGGCCAAGGTAAAAGATGAAATCAGGACACATTTAGTCCAGCAAAATAAGTGGTTAGACTCCTGTGTGCAACATTGGATAAATTCACAAAATAAAACAATCTAAAATATAAAAGTGTGTTTGCAGATTGCAGTTGTCAATAAGGACCTCTACTAGCTCCTGTAAGATCACTAGCACAGCAGCTGGCAATTACAGGTCCAAACCTCATCCAGGCTGTTCACCTTGAGCAGCACCTTTCCCTTGTTCAAGCTGGATGAGCTCTCCTCCTCCAGGCTAACCAGGGGGGTGCCCTGCAGGTACCTCTGCAGGCTGCCAGCATCTTCTCCTCCCAGGATCCCTGTGCATCACAGTTCAGGCCAGAACCAATCCCACTGGGTCTATGGCAACCTCCCTTCCTCTCCTTGTTTCTGGGAATACAAAAGTAAATGTGCCAAGTAGGGCATGTCTCACCCTCCTGCTTTGCCCACTGGGAGGAACTCATCCCCTTGCTGTGGAAGATCTACTGAGCTGTATTTCTAACATATTCCTTAGTAAGAATCCTCCTTTTAGCATCCAGTCTTCCTGCAAGTCACAACATGCTCGAGACTAAGCTTAAATTTGGTACACCATCAGAACTGTTTTGTAGAAGCATCATTAGAGTTAAGGCTTCTTACTTGAAGTTAGCTTCCAATTGAAACTATACATTGCATTTTGGAGTTCCAATGACAGTCATTGCATGTAGATCACTTCTTTTAAGTTACCTCAAACTATAGGTCATTGCATTCATGATTTTTCAGTGATTATAAAAACATCCAAATAAAATTATTCTGGTTGAACATAGTCATTTTTTGATGAGAATGGCTGGACTCGATGATCCAGTGGGTCCTTTCCAACCTAGTGATTCTATGATTCCCTGAACTCGTAAGTGGCAGTCTCCTAACAGCACAAATGAGGAAAAATTGGTCTCTAAGATTCACTTTACATTAAATTCCAATGTTCATTACACTACCAAGAAATTCCTCAAATAGGAATTTGAAATCTGCAGTTCATTCTTCTCTTATATCTTCAAATTTGTTTCTGTTTCCTGATGAATGCTACAATTGTCAAGGTAAACATTCTCCAAATTACTCCATCCAGCCAAAACCTTCCTGAAATTCTTCAGGTATGTAGTCCCATAGCATAGATTGTGAATGACTGGCACACAATGTGAAATCTTGACAATACATTTAAATACATCACTAAAAAGTTATTTTTTACAACTATGTGATAAGACTAAGTGAAAATTTACTTTTGCAAATATTCATGAAAGATAATTTCAACTGTTTATATGCTCACAGAGAGCAAACTCACAGAGTCATAGACATGATCAATTTGGAGTTCATTTCTGAATTTAAATGAATATTCATAGACATTTTAAACTATTCCTTTAACTTCAATACACACTCATCAGCACTCATTTGCACCTAGTTTTTATTAGTGCAAATCAGGATTAAAAATATTGAAATTAAAAGTGAAGCATGTCTGAAAAAATGCTTAAAGAACTACAGAATTAAGCCATCCTTTCTTATCTTCAGAATGGAATATATCTAGCTTCCTTTTTTATTAAAATTTGAGAATAATTTGTGATCTTTTGAAGTTATTGTTCTGCTGTCAGCTAAAGCTATTTATAAGCTTTGATACTAAACATTCTTTTACATAATGGTGTCTCTTCCTTCCAATCCCTTAAAAATTATTCATCTGCAATATTTTTCCCCCATTTCCTTCGATTCCGTTTAAATGAAGTTTATAAAACTCTCATAAAATGGTCTATTTCAGGATGGTTTCAAATGCTACAAAGCTGAATATTAAGAATTCTTTCACTTATGAATAATTTTACAACCTCAAGAGAAAGAAGGAAGATATTTTAGGCAATAAATTTAAATAGTTGCAGGTCAATGAGTTATTGAAACATTTTCCTAAACAGTAGCAATAGTCACACTTTGTCAGTTGGATTATTTATATGTTTCAAGTTCACATGTGACTGAAGAACTCGTGGAATGTGATAATACAGCACATTGTTTTGAAAAGTTTTAGTTTTGGAACTTTCTTTTCTTCTTAGGCTCCAAATATATCTGAAAAGTCTGGGATGACCCCTGAAGCTGTTTGGAAAGAAGGGACTGTATTAAAGGTTATATTTTCAAAGATATTCTAGGTGATTTAGAAGTATAAAGTTCTATTGACCTATAGAATTCAAAATGTCTTAATCTAAAAAGAGAACAAACCTGTGGCTATTTGGCTCTTTGGACAGTCTTCCTAACATTACTCTGTCAAAGTGATGCACAGTGATGTGCATTGAGTTACATCACAAAAATTAACAAAGATAATTACATTGGAGCTAATTAGGTTTAAGCACTATGATGTAAACAATAAGCCTTTTCAAAAAGCCACTGATAAACCTGATGCCCACCATTCTTGAAGAGTAACAAATCTATTCTCCATCCTTTTCCCAGGGAAGTCAAAGTAACAGAGAACAGTGTCTCGAGAGTGTATTCTCCAATATCACAGTACCTTTTAGAAGTTACAAATGCATAATTGCAGTTATTGTTTACATTCACAAATGTAAAGTTAGTTACTTGTCTAGAAAATAATATTATGGAAACTAAGGGCAACAAAATGAGAAAACTGAGAAACCTAAAAATCCAAAATGAAGAAGAGAAGGGTTCCTCCCTTTTTTTTAAAACCATTTTTCTTAAATTATCCTGACTTCTAAAATCAATATTTTTCTCCCTTCTTATTTTCTTCAGCACCCAGCTTCTGGGCATGTTTTATACAAGGCAAAGTGAAAGGCTTGGCTTTGAAGTCACAGAAAACTCACTCGCCAACTGCATCAGCAATTCATGGAAATACACATGAAGGCATAGAGCAGAGAATTGGTACAGATCAGAGAAACTACACAAGCCGCTGTATCAGTTCAGCTTCATTTATTAAAAGGAATTGACAAGATAGCCTGTATTGGGGCTCTGCTATATTACTTATAGAACAACAGGCCAAACTTTATGAGAAATTTCTGTTGCTGCCTTCTGTGGATGTAAAGGTCTTTACTGCAGGTGGATCATTTAACTCGTCTGAGATATGACATTCTAATTCTATCCAGCCTGGTCGTTCTTTACGGTTTTTCTTAGATAATGTTCACCCTTGTTGCAATAATTACTTATTATCTACAATTCTGAAAATACACTCAAAACATGACATTTTCTTAAATCTCTTTCTATTAATAGAATACAGAGACATGCGTACATCTCCTATGCTAATTGACTAGCTAAGATATGTCTTAGTTGAGGAAACTGGTTTAACATAGGTTTTGATTCAGACTGCAAAATTCTGCAGTATTTGTTCCATTCATTACAAATAATTTTCATTTTTGTCGTCTCTGCTTCTTCATTCACCCCACAGTCATTTACCCAACTACGGGGTTGTGAAGATTGCAGTAGCTATTAGTCTACATGAAGAAACTGTTATATTCACACCAAATATATGATATGCAAATATACCATTGTAATTTATCTGTTTCTTTAGGCTAATTTATATTTTAATGAATTTGGTCACTGGGAATTGAAGTACTTCAGCTTCAAATATAAGAGCTTGTTGAAAACCTTTTGCTGAAATACATAATTTTCAAGCAGGTTTTCAGCCAGCTCAAATCATTGTTGAAATCCTTTATTTAGTGAACCAACACTTCAATAAATAAGACAGAGATACGACTTTTGTATAAAAGCCCATAATTTTGTACATGAGATACAGGGATAGCAGACAAAGATGTGCACTACTGGGATAGTTAAACAAACTATTTCTGAGCTACAACGTAGTTGTTATCCACATTTTGAAACTTATTACAAAATGACTTTGTGATTATTTTGTTGAAGGAGTAGGTTTTTTGAGAAGAGAATTTAAAAGATGCCATCAAGATTTAACAGAGTTCTAGTTACATTTGGGAAACACAGTTAGGAGTTGCTCGCGTGTCAGACAGCTGCAGGAACGGACCAATGGGAACCCTCACAAGGTGAAAGTGGTGGGTGTCCCAGTCTGGTGTCACCAGAGCTGATCTGAGGAAGGCCACCTATATCAAGACTCTCACAGTTCTGAAAGAAATGTTAACTGAGTGTCGTCCTTACACAGTGTTTTGGTGGGAATATCCAGAATTCACTTGGTGAGGTAAATTCAGTCGTGAATGAAATTTCCTTGGGAAGGGATAAAAGCCTTGTCTACATCAGGTGTGTCACTGACTACCCAGTGCCTTCTGAATTCACATAAAAGCTTAAAGACATTAATTTTACTTATATAAAAGCATCAAACTTGAATTTTACCTAGGCTGAATTTAGTTTGACATCTGAAAAAAAATAAATTTTTCTATTGGCAACACTCAGTTACGGGAAATCTGAGCCTTGAAAGAAATTCTGCACACCACAGACATCTTGAAGCTTTTGTTCATTAGCTAGGGATTGGCGATCTTGCTGCTGCTGGAAAGTCTGCAGTGTCATGGTCAAGCTACAGTCGTGCATGCTGGCAGTTGTTGGCTCTTTAAATAGATTACTTCAGTTTGGATGGAAAGAACATGCAGATTCAAGATCGCAATCAGGAGGATGGGGAAAGACAGAATAAGATTAAGAGAGATATCACTAACAAGCCTCACACACTGAAAACAATGGCAGTAAAATCACAATGACAGAACAATCATTTATGTCATACCAGTTTGAGAGAACACCAATTTGAAAGGTGTAATCAGATCAATTTATTGCAAGGACTAAAAAAAATACGGAAAATGTGTAAGTGAATACAAATCCATCCTTTGCTATATTTTAAACCAGTAGCATAGCTTTACCCAATTAGAATGAAATCCATCGTATAAGAAATATCCAATTAAATATGGTAAACTTTTTTTATTTTAAAAGAAAGACATTGATGACTCCTATTATACACATACACGTTCTCTAAGTAAATTAGTCATTGTCTTAGCCGCCGCACTGACCATGTCCTTATACAACAGTGTCACCTAGTGGTGCCCGGCCGGGCTCGGCTGAGCCGGGCACTGGGGATGGTCAAAAAAAAAAAAATAGTGACACCGGCTTTGTCGTTTGGTTTAATAGATCACGTTACTTAACACAACAGAATACTTCGTGGTTTATTATGTTCAAGTTAGCCACAGATCTTTCAGCATACTAGCAGAAGGCATGAGCAAACTGATATTTGAACACCAGGAGAAGGAAGGGAAAGCCCATCACTGCCAGTCCAACGGAAACTAAGGCTGTGCTCTCTGCCATGTTAGGAAAAACAAGAGGTTTAGGCGGTTTCTCTGCCTCTGGATTTGTTCCCCGTAGTCCTTTTGGTTCAGATTTCAAGCTGGGGGAGGCTTTGCTGTCAACTGTGTGCGTTCAGCTTGGAGCCAATCCCAGCAGGTCTGCGGTGCCACACAGCCCTTGGCTGCGCCCCAGCCTCACCTTGCCAACAGCAAACAGGGAACAGAACCCTCCGATCATCCCTGCATGACTGAAGGAATTTGAGATCAATTCATGCATTCAATTCTGCAGTCCCTCTCATCGAGCTTTATTGCTCAACGCCGTATGCCTCTGTTCCAGAAAGCTTACCAATACTTTGCTTCCTATCAGCCAGCTAACTGTGCACTGAGTGAGAACACAGCAAGCATGTGCTGCCTCTGATTGTGACACTAGAGACAAAACAGTAGAATAAATAATTACATTTTACAGACCTGCATCCTGGAAGTATTCGTAATTAATGAGAAACAGAAAAAACCCCCAACAAAGTGATGACAACATGCCCTAAAAGCAATGCATCACCATAGCCCTGAATAGCCTGTCATCAGCTGAGCTCTATATCTACCAGTAAATCTTATTTCCTGAAAAAGAAGAACTTTACATTCTAAAACTAGCTGGAAGTGCTGGATAACACTGTGAGCATACAGTCTTGATTGGACAGCTACTGCAGGCTTTAGTGAAAGCCATGTGTTGGAAGGTATATGCCTCTGAGATCCAATACTGATCATAATGGTCAAACATGCAAACCTGGGCAGCATTTCTGAGTTTCTCGCTGTAACAGGCTAATCCTCTTCCCAAAGAAACCCTGAGGTCTGATACCAGCAATATCGACAAGTCAGACTTCACAAAATTGTCAAACAACATGCTGTGATCTTTGAGATAAGCAAATAAAATTCAAATTCTACTTCAATTCACAGGAATGAAGTAAATAGTCTACTAATTCAAACATATTCCTTGAAGACTTGAGCCCTTTTTTTCTTGAAAAATAAGTATAATTTGGATCATTAAAAAACTGTATTAAATTCAGAACATCTTTTCCAGTATGTTGTAAAAAAAAAATCACAACACATTATACACAGATCTTCAGCATCCAGTAATTATGCCTACTATTGCCTCATCTTTAATATTTATCCCAATCAATGTTGTTATGGAAGAGAGGAGGATAGGAAGAGGGGGAGAGGAGGAGGAGGAAGAAGAGGAAGAGGAAGAGGAAGGGGAAGAGGAAAAAGGAGGAGAAGGGGAAGAAGAAGGAAAATAAAGGAAAAGAGAGAGAAAATCTTGTACACACCACCTTCTTTGTCAAGCTTTCGTGAAGGTAAGAAATAAATCAAGGGCTGGATTTTATGCACCAGACCCGGTCTCTAACAAGTATAGGGTTTTCCCTGTTTCCTGCTGCTGGGTCCTATTTACCCAGCTTTTTCTCTCAATCCAGCATGCTGAGAAGTTCTGCACTAAGTCAGCATTCTTTGACTGGATTGTTCCAGTGATCAATAGGGAAAGGACAATGATTTATTTATAAAGCAGCAATGCAGCACTGCAAGAATTAGTTGTTTCATGGAAATGTTTCCTATTTTATGCATTTCTTACATAAAAGAATGCACAATAAACTTCAGTGTGATTTGCAGTGCAAACCATGTTTTAACTTTACCTTTCTTTTTTTTTTTCTATTTT
>WAAB01024278.1:56869-75310 GCA_013389865.1 Piaya cayana
TTTCTTTTTTTTTTCTATTTTGAAAGTATTTAGGGGGTTTTGTTTGTTTTTTTTGTTTTTTTTTTATTTAAAGCTTGTTGTATATTGATTTAGCAAGGAATAGGTAATAGGCATATCAATTTTCTCTGTGAGATGTATTGGTAGAAAAACAGTTTTATAACTAGAAACAGAAATGACTGATCTCTCGGCTATTATGAGCTATTCAGATTATATTATCCATAGATTACATAGTTGGCATATATAAATAACAGAAGCAAGTTTTGTATATTAGGTATGCTTCAACTAACATAGGCAGCATTGCTAAAAGTAAGAGTTCCATGTCAGCAATATAGTATACTAGAAATTGATATTTTGCATAGGAAATGGCATATCTGTCTCAGAGTTCCTTATTATGTTGATTATCACATTTGGGAGGAATAACATTCAGTATTACTATAGCAGTCTGAGAAATAAAAATGTATCTGAATTGGAAAAAAACACAGCTCGTAAAAATCTGGGCACACACTCACTGTTTCACAATAAGTAAATGGGATAGAAAGTATGCTTTACATCTTCAAAAAGAGAGATTTTTTCCCCTTTTTGGGTTACATGCTTCATCATAATCATCATTTTGCAATATAATGTCAGAATGAAGCACAAAAGGGAATTTTTTTCCAACAATTGGAATTGCCATGGCAACACCCTAGATCTCAGATAAAGTTTGGTCCTGTACCGATAGTCACATTAGCATTTGTTTTTGTGCTAAGCGCAATACTGCATGTGAAAAGCACTTTGGTGTCTCTAGTTAAGTATAAGAACGTATAATTTGATTATTTCAGAAACGAGAACAGTAAGATTTTGACAGCTCTGTAGAAAGCTGCATCTTTAAAATTACTTATTTTTGAAATGACAAAAATAATCAAAAGACAATTAGATATATTAGATACATTAAATCAATGTTAAGAGCAGTTGTTTGCATCTCTAATCTCAATTATGCTGAATTTGAATAACTGCCCACTGCCCCCTTTCCAGTGGCCCTCAACTTTCCCAAACATGTTAATCTTCAGTCTTTGTATTCACGTACATATGTATAAAGAAATGGATGAAATTAAGTGATGCCTTTAAGCTACTAAAGGAAACTATTTTTCCCAGACATCTTTTTAGGGATAATTCCCCTACAGTAGTGCAAAGAGTTGAAGGAAAGCACAAATATCTGACACTCCAAAATCTTATCCAAAATATAAGGAAATTAATATCCTTTAAATTACAAATATTCTAATTTGGCAAATTTGCATATTTATAGAGCATATACACTTAAACATAGGTAGGATGTGTTCAGGAGGTTTTTAACATGTACCACTACTCTGGAGGCTTGTAGAACAACCTAGCAGAAACAAAATATGGATGGAGAATACATGACCATTGGAGCTGAAACCCGATTCCTCCCTAAGCAGAAAACAAAACCAGAATACACTTTCTATCAAAGCAGTGTGCAGTTCAGGTTCCATTTACTGATTTTCTCAAATAGTGTAAAGACAAAGGCTTTGTTTTAAAAAATATATGTTGGAAATATCTACGAGACAACCATACGTGTTCCCATATAAACTGGCTGACAAAGAGACAAAGTGTCAAAGCACTTACTTAAATTTTAACAGTTCTGATGACAAAATAAATAGTACAGAATGCAAGATGAGACTGAAATTCTGCTGCAAAAATAAGAGATCTTCAGAAAGATTTGATTATCCATCACTGGGCAAATGTCATGAACCATATAAATAAAGCAATACAAATATGTCGTCTTGGTATATTCAAGCAGGTACCACGTAAACTGTAATATATACTTTGAAGAATATAACACGCGGTGTTTCCAGCTGGAGAGGGAGTAACTCAAACACAAGATCTGTGTCTCCTTTCTCTTTAAGGGACAAATGGCTAAACGGTATTGGCTAGGAAATTATCTTCCAGAAGCACAACTACAAGGAGGTCATGGCTGTCACTGGAAAGATCCTCAATTCTAACGTATTAGGAGTATACAGGGTCTGCTTGAAATACATGCTGGCGTTTGAAGTGCTACTGTTTCCATGTTCATATTCACAAGTCCAGGAAGACAAGCTTAGCTCCTCAAATGAAAATTGTGACAAGCTGCACATGGTATTTACGGACAGAATAAGAAAATGGCCCGAATCAAAAAGCACTAAAATATGGGGGGTGCGGCAGGGAGATAAAGGCTAGATACTCTTAGCTGCTACTTGCCCCAAGAGGTGTTCAATGCCCTTTACCGAGAATTTGGATGCCTTGATAAACTGCTGTCCTAACTGAGATGCACAAGTTAGGTGAGGAGTCCTTAACCGCTTCTGAGATCAACAGCCTCGATTGTTGCAAAGCCCTTGACAGATAAATCCTGCATGCCCTGGGTGAGGTCCTGAGAATCCAGCAACATGTGCTGCACTAAAACTAACTTAAACACAATTCATTTACAGTATTTACTGGTGAATACCAAGAAAGAGAAGGGAACTTCTTCCTTCAGTTCTTCAGTACTGTTTAACTCCTTTCTTTATTCTACTGATTTCTGTTCTGTAGAACAGGCTGCAACCTTTAGGATGCAGCCATCATCATTTGGGTTCAGCTCTGCTTTAACACACAAATTCTTAATTAAGAAACCTTTCATATAGAAAAGGCAAAGCACTTCTGTTAGTGCACATCTTCCACTCTCCCAAGATGTTTACTTTGTATGGGAAATAACTGGGGTCTCCTTGGAGATATAGGTACACTTTTAATCCACGTTTCTAGATTTCACAATGATAGGCATAAATTATTATTCCCTGCGATGTGAGGCAATACATAAGTTGAGCTATGAAAACTCAGTACTTTGGAGATTGTAAACCAAAACAGAAAATTCAGAAGGAGCTGAGAAGAAAAGAGAGACAGCCATGTGACTACACCACTAAGTGTCCGGGGCTTTTTCTGCCTTTCCTTGCTGCTCTACGATTTTTCTACCAGCTCTTCTTTGAAAGGAATAACATGTAGTAGCTGTGTCACTGGTAGCTCTATCTGCAACCATGCAATTGTGATTTTATTATGCAGTGTTGTGTTTTAATAGTCATTTGAAAGCATTATTGAAATATCTCATTGCACATTATGATGGCTCTTGTACCAGTAACTAAAGATGTAGTCCCCAGGAAGTGTCATTTATTTCAGTGGAGCACAGCTGCACTAGAGGAAAAAGCCTGGGGCACCCACAGGAGCAACAGAGAAACAGAGGGAATCAGCAGCTTCTTTCTGATTTGAAAGAGGAAACACCTATTTTTAAGTATTTATTTGTAAACACCTTGCACAATTACAGACATTTCCAGAGGAGTCTCCCATGTGTTCCACTTTTGAATTTATTTTTCTTCAGTTATTTTTGTGATTTTGTTTATCTTTTCCTTTGCAAATAAATCTATTCCTTGTAAAAAAGTCTAGTAGCTCTTTTTTAATACCAAATATGCCCACACATGGAGGTTACACACTGAAAAACATATGCCCCTTTTCAACTTATGGTTGTGTTCTAATGGAGGAAAAGCAGCAAGTCTTTGCTATGCAAAAATAGTGTTTTCATTTTTTCCCATTTTAGAAAACATTAGTGAAATGACAATTGGAAACAGTAGTTTCTGAAAATCAACACAACAAGGTTTGTAACAGCCACTGTAAATAGTTATAATTATTTCTGCAGAGAAGCATAAAAATGATAAAAATAAAATTCTAGCCAATTCCAAAGCCCTCACTTTTTCCTAACAATCAGGATTACATTTCTGATAACTCCAAATTTAGTAGGTGGGGCTGGGAATCTACTTCTGATGCTGTCAAAGTTGTGTGTTGTGATCTGGAACAGGTTACTTATCTATCTGCTGTTTTTCTTCTGCCTTCCTTAGCTGTCTAATTTATACAGTGAAATATCAGGACAGACTATAGACTCTGCTGCCAATACAGCACGTAGAAAAATAAGGCGTGATCTTTTAAATACAGTGTTCATTATAACAGTGGCATTGGAAACATTTTACTCTTTTACAATGCAAATAAGAACGTCTTAGTTATAGAGGTTACACGTTCACATCACAGAAGCAGACCCAAGGAAAAGCAAAAATATGAAAAAGACAGAAGATTCAATGATGGTTAAATTTCTCAGGGTAAAAACCTGATCATGAAGGACACCCTGTGCATAGCGCATAACAGTGGGTACAGTGTATTCATTTATACTCAAGTGTGTACATTTTCAGTGTGTGCAGTTTCTGTAATTAGAAAATAAATCTTGATGCTAGAGTCCCCATAAATAACATACATAATTTCTCTTGTGTGTTTTTTTCCTTTTATCTGACTTATAATTTTTTTATTTCCTTTATGTAATCTCAGGAGATTAAAGTCCAAACCACCTAGCTATATCATGGGCAAAACAAGTCATATGACACGCTCAATTTTTAGAGTCATTAGCTATCTGCAGACATCATCTTAAGCACTGGAGTTAAAAAA
Source organism: Piaya cayana (assembly GCA_013389865.1). Taxonomy (NCBI): domain Eukaryota; kingdom Metazoa; phylum Chordata; class Aves; order Cuculiformes; family Coccyzidae; genus Piaya; species Piaya cayana. The sequence continues at coordinate 61,355 of WAAB01024278.1, forward strand.
CTAAAGAGAAAAAGACAGAATATATCTGAGAGTAAAAAGCCTTTGTGGGTGTTGATGGAGGTATATGGAAGAAACCAGCAAGAACAGTGGATAATGGAAGATTGCTGGTGCAGGTAGTGGGGATATCTATATGACAAATTGATGAAGAATGAGGAAGAAAACTATGTTGATTTAATGCTGGCAATTTGAAGCATAGGCTGCACAGCTGTTTCAGACAGAAATACCAAGATAAATTCAGAAGCAACCCCTGCTCTGACAGATTAATAAAACACCAGGAATTATTTGAGATTCTTAAAGGAAGGGATCACTAAAGAGCCCTTCGAATATCCAAGATATTACACATAAGAATAAAAGAACAGCTCATCCAGCCCTTGCCTGTCTGTTATCAAGAACATGCTTTAAACTGATAGCCAAGCTTTTCTAGCAGACATGAAAAAATACATGTTAGAAGTGAAAAAAGTAAAGAATAAAGTGAACACCTGCTATTGATACAATTTTAGAAAAAAACCTGTCAGTGGCAGAGCCTTCAAACAGGACACCTAAGAAAGGCTTACCTAAAATAAGAAAAATATGCCAGAGTCTTCTGTTTTAACTAATACACCTTAAACTTGTTACTAGAAACAAGAACATTTACCCAGATAAATGGAAAATCTAGGTTTTTTACACTTCAAAAATAAGACAAGTCAAATCTGTGTAAACATTTTCTCCACTGCTTTAAACATGTTTATGAATGATAAACCCTCTATTCTCTGATCAAATATGGAAGACCACATTCCCCTGATTCTGTCAGGTGTTTAATATATGGTCTTCACATCCACTGCTAACAACATCAGTCTATCCAGTCCTTATAAAACATATTTTAAGACCTTTTACTCAAGAGCCAGCCATGCTTCTTGTCTGGATTTCTGAGTTTCATTTATCAGCATTTTTTTCCAGTTCCAGACAATCCAGCACTGTCAGAGAGGCTACACTGTGTCAACAGCTTTCCACTGCTCTGCTCCAGAACCCTTTGGAAAAATAACATGGATTAATTTAGACCAAAAGATCAGAGCTGAGAGTTAGTTCTTTACTGCAAGAGAAGCTTGCTATGAAGAATGTCTAGGAAGTAGTAAGGCTGCAGGGTAACATTAAAAATTAAAAGTGAAAAATATTTAAGAAGCTTTGGCATCCCTCCCCTTCTACCCACAAAGAAGGGAATACTTTTTTGGAATACTTCAATGTGATGGCTCACTAATGAATTATTCACAGAAAGGTAGGACTCACTTTCTTTCCCAGGGGTTACAGCAATGTCAAGTGAAAACATGTCAGTCTGCCAAGAAATACCAATGGTGCAGAATAATTCAACTGCAGATGACACAATCACCCCTTATAATGATATATCCTCTTTTGATGAGTGTATCCTAACTACATTCATACATAGGATGCCAGGCATTACTAATAATTTGATATTTAATTTTGGGAAAACTTAAAGATTAAACAAAAGCCTCTGAGCAACTTCTAAAGCCATGTTTTATTTTTAATTTATCAGCATTGCCTATTATTATTATTCATTGCACAGCTCTCTTCCAGCACTATTTTTAACAATATAAGCAATCTAAGCACCTATTTTAATAATAAAACAACCTGTGTTGTAAAAATGCCCACTACCTCCTTGTCTCAGTTCTAGGAAGACCTGCTCAAACCTCAATCCAACAGACAGTCCCGAAGGGTGGGGAAGAGCATAGATCTCAAAATACAACTGACTTGCTCTCTGATATTTGGGTTGAGCATATATTTCTTGCAGTAACTGTAAACATAGTACAGAAAATTTGGCATGTAGGAAGCTTTTTTTTCAGGCTGTTTGTGGTCAAGAAGGAAAATCCTTTATTACAGAACCTATTGGGAAAGTTCTGTTGTGTTTTCTCACTTCATTGACAACATCACTGTTTAAAGAGAATATAGAAGTAAATTTAATATTTCTATACAGACTGAAATTTACAACTTAAGTGCCAGTAAGATGTCTAAACCACTTATTTTCCAGGACAAACCATTCAGTGTATCTAATGGACTTGATTCTTATGGGAAAATCTTTGTAGACTCCAGGGCATTCCCTCTCTCATTCTTAAGAACAGAATTAATATCACTTCACAGACTTAGCTGAATTCATAAGTCAGTTGGAGGAAAGTCCCACAGAAACTTCACAATCTGTGTTCTGCTCTTGTATTAAAATTTGGTACTTTGGATGAGAAAATTGCAGACTGAAACTTGAATCCAAGTTTGCACAAATCTTTATCTGCCCGTTATGTATCAAAATTATGTTACAGGCATGAAATTAAGGATAAATGCTGGACTGACCCGTGCTCATACACTTTTTTAAAAAAAGTCCAATATTACCTAAAGGAGTAATTTGTTCAGAAGTATTTCAGCCTGCAGGCATAGTAGGCTGGGGACTAACATGCCTAAGAATACCCGGCATCAGATAAACATGTGCATGATGCTAATACGAGCAATTTTGTGGTGGTCAAACACTTATAACCACAGCTAGTATTAGCCAAGCATTTGCAGGTAGAGGAAGGATTCCCTTAAAAATTCCTTCTAATGCTTCAAGGTTTGACTAATGCACCTATAGCCATTTGGAACATTTTTCCTTAGTATCAGAAAACATATAGTTTCAGAAACAAGATTTGATGAGCCAGTCCCTCCCCCTTTTTGGTCAGGAAACTGTTGATCTCCATCCTTCACTGTGTCAGGCTGTTTGTGTTCTGCTTCTATCTCAATGATTTTTATTTTAAAGTCTGTAGACACATTCCTGGTAGGCAACCACCATTTTTCCACCAGTCATCATCATCTTCATTTCTAATGAAGACAGAACAAAAGACTTTCTTATTTTTAGGGTCATCTTTTAATCTCTGAACACTGGCCACATGTACTTCCTAGCAGTTTGTTTCTGAAACTGCTTGCTTAAAGCTAGGTAATTTTATAACATCCAATATCTAGTGCAAGGTCTAGCTCTGCTTGACTTTTGTTCAATTCACCTTATACCTATGCTTCCTTACCTCTTTTGCAAAGATGTCTTTGCCTGTTAGTCCTTTCTGCAATCTTTTTTTCATTCTATTCATTTATTTTTTATGTGGCTATTCATCCAGTTAGAGTCTTTCTACAATGCTTCCTCAATGTTTCTTTCTTTGTCCTGGATATCTCGGATAATTTTCAAAACTTTGATTATGAAGGTTCCAGAGCTACTCCACAGTTAAGTTTCTGAGCATCTTAGGTAGATTGATATAATCACTCCCATCCATAGAGTACTGAGCTTTGAAATCCTCAGTTACATTTATTTAAATCTTGTAATTTAATTTTATCTGAATCACACATCTTGTACTCTTCAATCAGCTCATCTACAAAATCTTCATTACCAAAATGAAACCTTAAAGTTGGTCTCTTATTGATGAAGTGAAAAAAACAGACAGCTATTACCAGCAGAAATAATGAGTATTATTAGCATTTGTTCTCCAAGCTGAAGAAGTTAAATACTCCCATATGTGGAGCTGCCTACTCACATGGTCACAACTCCTGGTAGTACTTCAACCACGCACAAAATGTTAAAACAAAATGCTTCAAAAAGATCTCTTTTAGTAACCAAATCCAACCCTACATTATCCTACAGACTCGAAAAATTAATAGAACTTTTCTATCGTTCCCTAATTTTGAAGCACATTTCAATCAAGCGGCACAGCCACAGTATTACTACTTCTTTCTTTATTCTGTCTCATAAATTAATGTGCAATTTTATCTTTTTTTGATTACCACACCCTGTTCCTCAACTGGTTTTCCACTATGTTCTTGTAATCCTTCTAACACCCCACATTTGCTGATCCAGCTTCTTATATTTGCATGCAAATATTTTTATTCCTCTTTCCTGACTGTCAGTTTTTACCCAGATTGATAAAAGTCTTTCTGCTGATTACAACATCTGACTATAATCCTGAAGGACAGCTCTGGCCTCTTGCTTTCTCTCCAACAGGGTTGGCTGCTCTTTCTTTGCCAAACGTTCAACTGTTTCCTCCCAGCGTACAAACAACCACCCCTGCACAGCCCCAGAGGAGAGGCAGGTAGCTGGGCACAGTGCGTCTGCCTCAGGGTTGCGTCCATCAGTGTGGGACTTACAGAACGAGCCCCAACAAGGAATCCATCCCTCACACAGCAGAAGCTGGACCAGACTGGCCTATCTGACTGTCAGCCTCACCATTATTTTCCCTTCTTGCTGCCTGTGCTTCTGCTCACTGCTAACTTCATCTTCATTGGAAGACATGTGAACTCACACTTTCAGTTCACATGAGATAGGTTGGGCAGCATTACTCCTCATTTTGTAGTTTCAGACTGACTTTACCAATAATGCCAATCTCAGAGAAGGATTACCAAAGCTATTTCCTTATTTTCAGCTTCCACACTATGTAGCACTACATGTAATCATAGTGAGATAATTTGTATCCATTCCACTGTGCATTTTGGTTACCTAAAACCTGACTGATTCATTTGTAAATAAGCATAATTTTGTTTCCAAGCCATTAGCATTCCAGGCCATAATTTTACCCAAGAATCATTCCTTCAGCTTCTGTACTGATCTGTATATTACTTGCTTTTTTGTACTATATAAATAATAAGAAAAAATGCTTTATTAACAAGATCATTCTTATAAATATGTTGCATAGCCAGAGGATTATTCAAACCTTTTTTCATCTAAGTTCATGACTCCCATGTTTACTTTTATTGTTTCCTCTCACCTCTTTTCCTCTCTCCTATCAGCCATGTATTTGTATTCAGGTGTGCATGCAAAATTAAGGATAAAGTTAAAAGGCATAAAGGCATCCACGCACCAGCAGCACATTTTCATGGAAACCTTAGGCCAATATATTTGGTGCCTTGTGAGTAGTTTGCATTGGTCCTGCTAGAACATGGAAACCATGAATCTTCTTGGGAAATGCTTGTAAACCACTAAAAAGGCACCTAGATATCAAAAGAGATTTACTCCAATCTCCCCAATAACTTTTATTAAGCAGAGAGGATAGCTGAAGGCAAGCATGGTCATCTTGTGCTCCAGGATTATACCCAAGATACTTGAGTTGCCTTATCAGTACAGGATTTCAGACAGAAGCCATACAGCTTATCGGGAATTATATTAGATATTTTTGGCAGTGTGGGAATCAAATCAGTCTCCTGCATCTTATACCATTCCTCCTGGCAGCTTGAACATCTTTCTGAAACACAGAGATTCAAATTCATGTGAAGGCATTCCTAAGCTGTTCCAGCCTGCTAAAGAGTTGAAGTAATTGCCAGCTAATTCAAAACATACAGTTTTGAATGTTGCAGTTTACCACTGCAACCCCTTACTCCATACTCAGCTATTGAATCAGAAGAGCTTGGTGGCTAAGAAGAAGTTTAAGAGATGTTAGAACATTTAAACTTTACCTCTTAGGTAAAGCCAAAGGTGTTCTCAGAGATGTTGTATATGGAAAACAAACCCTTTCCAGCAGCTGTTCTGTTTGTTGCTGTGTCTAATAAATGTCTGTTTTCCTTGTGTAACATCACATAAGAACAAGAAAAGTTGCCAATCTAAAATTCTAGCTGGTTTCTTTAGTTTCATATGCAATTTAGAAAAGTGAATAATTTGGTAGTATAAATCATTAAGTCAATTTTAAGAGGAATTCTTACAGGACATCAAATCAACTATCACAGCATATGTGGCCACAGGCTGAAAAATACAATCTAGTAGACAGTCATTTGCTGTCTTAAGTGATATGACATAGAAAAAACAATATTATTCTGTTAAGGCTTCAGAAGTTCAGTAAAGCCAAAAATTGTGTGCGGCTCTGCCTCAAAGATAAGGAAAGCACAGCTGTATACTTAAATTAGAGGGAACTGACCTCTCTGATTTCCAAACTTTTTCACGGTATGGAGTAGGTTATGTGTAAATATTGTGCTACACACCTCATTCTTCTACAGTCCTTCAATTTTCTTAAGTATATAGCACCCTTTTAGCAATCACTTATCAGAAACATGAATAAGGAGGAGAAATTTCATGTATTTAAGCTTTCATCTAAAATGACAGGGATTTAATTCCTATAAAGCTGGGAAGGTACACCTACTCTTTCCTGCAGTTTCATCTTGCCTAGCAACTTTTCTCTCTCTCAGTGGAAAATGATTTCCAGTGCTGTCTAACTACAGAGATCACCAGAATATAGTACTTCAGTGCCACAGCTCATCCACAAACCTAATTTTAAACACAAGTTCTCTTGCAAAACTACAGGATCAAAGTCTCAAGCGCTCTGCTACCACATCATCCCTGAGTGTAAAATTACTTGAATAAAATAGAGATCTAGTTAATTCCAATTATTCTCCTCTAAGATACAGACAAAACTGGTCTTTCTCATTTTCTCACAACCCAAACCAAAATTGCTAATAGTAATTAAATAAGAGAAAACTGCAGGAAGCATATCACTGCTTGTCCTGCTACTATAAGTCACATCTATTGGGATATTTCTTTCCCTGTCTGATATAGACCTCTTGCAGCCATAGTCTGACCACATTGTTCCAAGTCACTCTGTGGCTTGGCATGAAATCTTGAAATTTAATTTGTTTCCTCAGCTATTATTTTTCTAGGATTTGGCAATGATTCTTCTCAATATTTGGAGAAAAACACACTTCTCAATTTTGAAGACAAAGAGTCTCTGAAGTTTTTCACAGTGGAAAAGCAAGAAGATATGTTAAGAAGAAATAAAAAAACAACCCCAAATTATTCTTGAGGCTATAAAATTAATGAAGTCTTCTCTCCTGTGTACTTGGACCACACCTCACTCACACTTCCCTAAATAGCATTTCCACCAGATACGTTACATGTCTTAGCTAATTCTAAGCAAGACATGTAGCGATGAAAAACCAGGCAGTAGCTGGTTCATTGAATTTCATCTGTTCTGAGCACAAGAAAACAAATACTGTCTGACACTTTGCTGTCGACTAGGAGCAACTGATATTTTGAAGCACAAACCTATTTTTTGGCAGGAGTTAAATATAAAATAAGGAGGTAACAGTAGATCAGCTCTCTACTACAATATCAGTGTCAAATGTATATAAGGTCTCAAGAAAATTCTGAAGTTCCCCAAGTTTTGCCTAAGTAAAGGGTAAGAGACCAACCCAAAATAAAAAAAAATAATCTTTCATCCATAAATCTATCTCAGCTCTTTTTCAGGGTTACCCATTTCTGTTAAGGGGGTTGAAACTATTTTGAGCTATTTAGGAAATATTATAGAAGTAGTATCTTCTGTTGGATGAACTGCCAAGTTTTCACAGTCTTTTCCATATATTAATATTTCATAAGGAAAATATCCTAAAATATTGTAAACATAGTTTTTTCCATTATATGATTGACATCTTCCATGTTGTACAAGCTCAGCGCTCACAAAGTACCCTTATATTATTCCTTTTTTTTTTCACTTCTTCATAAGCCTGTTTACCTGTCTAGTCATATTGTCTGATGATATATACTGCTCTTTTGGTCACTAGTTGCCAAATTTTTTGAACAACCTCCACTATTAATTGACATGTATAATTTGTTTGCAAGGCCTTAACAACAGCTCTTTATAAACAAAGAGCAGACTTTGCCTGATAGGTTGAGAAAAAAAATCAGTTACACTCTGTAAATGGCAAGAAAGCGAGCCAGGAAGTATATTCAGAATTTATACTTGAAGACACTGCAGTTATCCCACCAGGCTGTGTGGATTTCCTTCCAATTCCAGCAGACTGTAATTGTTTACTTAACCTGGATATTGATTGTAGTTAGATTGCTGGCTTGTTTCCTTCAGCTGCAATTCTCATTTTGGCAGTTTCACATACATCACTTTAAATTCCTCTTGCAGCCACGTTGTTCACATTTTTTCCTTTGGGTTGTAATCTACTGTCCATGCCCATAGTTTTATTCCTGCAATGTGATGAAGATGGGTTTTTCTTTTTTACATTTTCTGATCTCTGCAGAACAAAAAAGAGCTGGCTTTAGCAATAGTGACCTTGAAGCACTGTCCTTTACAATTAGTGTCATACAGAGTTTTATGAAAGAGAAGAGCTCAGTGACACAAGATAAAAATGAGAGATTCTGTGGCAGCACAGCTGTCAAATGAGTTTTCCATGCAGTTTATGAATTACTATATACACATTGGGTTTTTTTCTATCAATAAGTATTAAAATGTTAATTAGGTCCCAGGTAGATCCCAAGTTTAAGTCAATAATGTGTGTGCATTTGAAGATTAAAAAAGCCTTGAATATAAAAACTTCCTTAATATTCATCCTGGTAGTGATAAACTAGGACAAGAGGCATGCAAAGCTTCTGTCTAAAAAAAAATCTATTAAAATATCATTAATATGGAGTGTTAATTCAAATACAGTGTGCCTCCTGAATTGGTTTAAGCAAGCTCACCCACCTGCCAGCTCTCTTTGGTAAATTTTCTTAAGGTCACTGGAAGCATTTGTGAGCAATGAGATTGCTAAATCCTTATAAAGCAATTCTGTAGAGGCTAATAATTCTTGAAATAATGGCAATCCCTGTGCCTAAGAGGTCAAACGATCACAGGTTTGCACAGTATTTTCAGAGCCCGTGCATTACACTGCAACAGCTGAAATACAGAGTTCTTCTATTTAAATGGGTTACAAACAAGACATCTGTAAATTACTAACATTCACATCAGTCACTGTCATTTCTTTTCAGTTATTTAAGACCACATCTGGTCGTTGATAAACAAGTTAACTGAGATCTGGAATTAATCTGTTCCTTTTTACCTGAAGTTCAGAGTTCCCAAATTAGGCATAAAGAACTCAAATTCATATACCAAAATAATTTAAAAAAAACTTTTAAAGTGTGTTAAATATTAATATATTCATTGCATACTTTTGGACTAAGAGATATTCCAATATTTCATGCCATGAAGTACAGATTGCTAAATATATTTTCATCACAAAGCACGAGCAGCAGCAATTATTTGGAAACATGAAACCATTCCTTCAGCAGAAGAGACAATGCTAGATTAGAATAAATGGACTCTTACCTGACAACAGTACAAAATATGCCCCCCCCCCAAAAAAATCAATGCTTTCATATCCAATGAAGCCTAGCAACTCTTTTTAGATATTGTAAAAATTATGAAACCAAATAATGCTTCACCTGGAATATTTTCATGTCTAAAATTTGGCAGAGTCACATAACTTAAAAGGACAGCAAGCCTCTAGATATTGATCAGGGCTTTGTACATCTACAATGTCATAAAAATGATCTGCAGCTATAAAAGAGATAACATGATTATGAGTACAGTACATTGTAATTTCCTTTGGGCAGTCAGAAAGCAAAGACAGTTTGATAGTCTCTGAAAAAAAAAGCTTGGAGGATATCCACTGTCTGACAGATAAATCATTTTATAATATCCCAATTAAAGCATCTTCTGAACTTAAATTAAAAATAACAGCAAAAATAACAGAAGAGCTTAACAGTTCCTTTCAGTCAAAACACAATGGGCAGCTGAAAAGCTAAGCAGCTCACAGCTTATCCAAGAGGTTTAATGCTCCTACTCCTTTGCTGATTCAGGCATGGAACACAAAGAGTTAACCTTATTTTCAGCCATTATATGGAGCTTACTATAAAGCTTGGTGTAATAAATGGTATGATATGAAGGTCAACCCTTAATTCACCATCAAAATATCTTCTGTGTGTAAACATAATGACTTCTGCTCATACACTATACAACCCTGACAAGAATGCTACTTATCAATGCATTTTAGACCTAGAAAAACGTTCCCATTTGTGTCAAGGTGCCGAATGTCAGCAGATTCACTAATATGCTTATTATTTGCACGGCAGCAGTGGAACAGAATAAAATGCTACACACCCTCTATATCCTGCTACTGCGTAGCTAGGGACCTGGTGAAATAAAACAAGATTTAATTCTGTCCATATCTGTGCAGTTGGTGAAACTCGACAAGTCAACATTAAGTATTCAAAGTGGTATTGTGGCCTAAAGGGATCACATGCAGTCTGCACATGAGAGAGAAGGAATAGCTTGGTTCTGCTTCGGTGTTTGTAAATTTAATTTGTTCAAGAAAAAGCAACTCTGGAAGGGATTACTAGCTAGGATCAACACTCTTACCAAAGAAAAAGGGAAAACGCAAGTAGAAATAATATTGACAGTTTTGTAATACAAAATAGCTTTTTGGCCTTAAGTGAATAAATAAAAGTTGGAGGCAATTGCAGCTCAGCCCTGCCATATGCAAATACTCCACCCCTTGTTCATGAGAAGGGTGGCCTGGAAAGGTTGAGAATTTAATGAAGATTGCACTGGTTTTTAGAAAACATTACATTTTACAAAATGTTAACATTTGTTTAGCAAAATATTAATATTGTCTCAGTGCTATAGCTATTTCTTTACATAAGTGGGGCAATAATATTAATAGCATAACAACATCTGATATATTCATAGAATCATAGAATGATCTGCATTAGAAAGGTCCATGAAGGTCATCTAGTCCACCCCACTGCAGTGAGCACGGATATCTTCAACAAAATCAGGTTGGTCAGAGCCCCATCCAATCTGACCTTGAATATTCCAGAGATGGGGCATCTACCACCTCTGTGAGCAACCTGTTCCAGCGTCTCACCACCCTCAGTGAAACAAAAAAATCACCCTAACTTCTCTCTTCATTTAAAATCTCTACCCCTTGTCCTATTGTTACAGGCCCTACGAAATTTTTTTTCTCCATCTTTCTTATAAGCCCCCTTTAAGTATTTAAAGGCCATGATAAGGTCTCCTCAGAGTTTTTGTTCTCCAAGCTGAACAGCCCCAACTCTGTCAGCTGCTTTTTGCAGGGGAGGTGTTCCAAGTCTTTGATCATTTTAGCGGCCCTCCACTGGACCGTCTCCAGTAGGTCCATGCCTTTCCTGTGCTGAAGGCTCCAGATCTGGATGCAGTATCCCAGGTGCCGTCTCACCAGAGCAGAGGGGCAGAATCACCCTTAATTGTTGCCAAGATCTAATTCCAGAGGTTCAGGGAAGGATATCTGTGGTTATATGTGTAAATCCCAGGACCTGGCACATGTGTGCACATGCACACATTGAAATGAAGAACAATCAAGATCTGTAGCAATGAACTTCTGAAATAACAGTACAAGCGAAACCTATAAATACCCTCTGGTAAACATAGCTTTGCATTTAGCTACCTGCAATATCTCTGAATAGCACAATTATTCAACTGTTCAAAGCCATCTTTGGTCCTAAAACTGAAAATGAGCAACAAATTCTCAAGTCTGTAAAAAGTTCCTTTTGCTAAACACTAGGGGCAAGAGGGGTGCTGGCAGTCCCCATGGGACTCAGCATGGGAGGGAAGGTGTCCTGAAGTTACAGTTCCTCTCTGGGTCCCTGTCAGTATAGGATAGGGACAACTGGAATAGAGGGTGGAGAAGGCAGGTGTAAGTGATGGCACAACTGTCTCTTATTTTGTTTTAGCATAGGTCCTTGAGATAATTAAAACTCCAAATAACTGTTAAACATAAAGCATATTTTCCCAGAGCAAAGGACAATGAATACCTTTGCTTCACAGACTGATACTTCAAATATGAAGCGCAGAAAGATAAGCACTGCCAGCGAGGAATCTAAAAATATGTCTTGTTAAGCTTGATTAATGAGCTAATATAAAGCTATAATAAGAAAAAACCCAATTAAAGCATCTTGTGAGATTTCTCTCAAACAGAAATAAAGAACTCAAGAAAATGGTAAAACTTTGAAAAATTAGTATCATCCAGATGACAGCCTTGGTATTCAAGCCTACAGTACATCAGTTTTATACTTTCTTTGACTGTCTGTCTTTTATTTATCATCTCTGATGTGTGCTGTCTGGAATTCTGATCTTCAATGAGTTTTATTTTGTTATTGCCCCAAAAGTATAACATCTGAATTTAAACAGACGTATTAAAAACTCAGGTGTTAGATGGGTTGTAGGCACTTACTCTGTTTTGAAAACCTATAGGCCTCTGGCACAATGTGTAGCGCTTAAAAATAGTGAAAAAAGGCAAAAATTGAGCAAACAAAACTCATCCTTTGCCTTTTTAAAGTCAGAAAACAAACTAGCTATACTTTTCTTATCATTGGTGTACAAAGGACAGAGTAGAAAGTGCAGAAAACGTATGTTCTGACATTCATTTTTCATCAGAGTTTGGTACTCAAGAGTAACCGGAGGATACAGGAGCAGCAAGGTCATTGGAAAGGAACTGTAAAAAGCACAGAGGTGGGAAAAGCTGTAATTTGCCACTGGATGGGAAGCAAGAGGAACCCTAGCTTTCACCTTGCAGAGCCAGAGGTGAACACCACCTGGCACAGCAGGGAAACCGGAGGCTCCTCAGAGGCACAGAGCTGGGGCACAGCAAAGAGCAGCAGGGAAGGGATAGCCTGCAAGGGGTTGGAAGGAAAAGAAGCATGAGGGTCTCATACCAGGGCCATGTCAAAACCACAGAAGCGGACTATTTTTAACTCACTGAAACATGCTCTGCTACCAGCAAGTATTCGAGTACCAAGGAAAGGTGCATCCCATCTCCCTCTGGTGGCTGACCTGGAGAAGAGAGCAACGTACCACAGCAATCGCTTCTCTGCCGGCCAAACCGTGTGCAAATGCTTCTGTGCGAGGACCGGCCACTCCCAACCCACAGTTCCCCCTGAATTTTGGGTTTGGTTTTAAAGCAAACATGAAAGTGGCTTAGCGTACGTTCTCCAGTTAGACAAGCACATTCTTTTCCTCTTTGCATGGTTCAGTGAACATTTAGTGCTTATCTCTCACTTTCAAGTTGTGGCTCAAGACTTCGTGAAAAGCATGAAATACCAAAAAGAATTTCCTCATCAACAGCCAGGAGCATTTAATGAGTGACCGCTTTACAAAATACTTTTACAAAATATTCCCATTTGATTTTGAGGTTTGCCTTTTCTGATTTGACAGTGGGGGAACCGAGGTACACAGATTATGTTATATCTGCCTGTTTAAGTATCCACCCTGAACAACAAAGGTCCCACTGAGCGGAGGCATTTCAGGTAGGTCCCGTAAACCTGTACCTCGTCCTGTCCCCTGCAAACACGGGCCTCGGTGATGCACCGAGCCCTGCAGATGCTCTCCTGGGTTCAGACAGGAATTGGTCAATGAGGTAGCACTGAGGCCCGTGACAGGTTAGACCACCCCTCCCTCCTTCGACCAGCCTGTGCACATACCACATAGAATTCGGGTTGGAAGGGACTTCAGGGATCATCCAGTTCTGCCCCCTCTGCCAGGGGCAGGGACACCTTCAAGTGGATCAGGCTGCTCAAAGCCTCATCTACCCTGGCCTTGAACACCTCCAGGGATGGACCATCCTCAACTTGCCAGGGCAACCTGTGCCAGCGCCTCACCAGCCTCCTCGTGAAGGATTCCTTCCTAATGTTTAATCTTCAATGTCCCTTTCAACCCAGACTATTCTATGATTCTGATGTTTAATCTGTATCTTGCAGCTTAAAACCGATCTCTCTCAAGCTATCCCTACACTACCTGATCCACCCCCAGCTTTCCTGCAGGTCCATCTTAAGTACTGAAAGATGTTTTTACTTTCTGCAGCTTCATCATTTTTAAGTCTTGTGTGTCTCCCCGCTCCTGTTCAGATTTAAGGCGGTGTAAACTTGTTCTCACAAGTAAATTTCTGCCCCCAAAGTAACCTCTCTGGTCTCAACATCTGAAAGCGCAGCAGCCCCAGCACGGCAGGGCCCCGCACTTGGGAGGGGGGGAGGAGGGCGGAGATCCCGCACTGGCGGTGGAGAGGGGTGAAGAGATCCCGCACTGAGAAGGGGGGGAGGAGGGCGGAGATCCCGCACTGGCGGTGGAGAGGGGTGAAGAGATCCCGCACTGAGAAGGGGGGGAGGAGGGCGGAGATCCCGCA
>WAAB01024278.1:75347-171728 GCA_013389865.1 Piaya cayana
TCTCGCACTGGGAAGGGGGGGGGCCGGAGATCCCGAACTGGTGAATTTAAGGGTGGGGGCGGGGCGGAAACTCCGCACCGGGGAAGGGAAGAGTGGGGGCGGGGCGGAGATCCCGCACTGGGGAGGAGGAGATCGGAGATCCCGCACTGGGGGAGGGGGCGGGGTATCGGAGATCCCGCACTGGAGACGATCCCGCACTGGGGCGAGAGGTTTGGTGGAGATCTGCCCGCAACGGGAGAAACTCCGCACCGGGGCGAGGGGGAGCTGCCCTCACTGTGGGTGACGGACCCCGCACTGGCGAGGATCCCGCACCGGGGCGGGGGGGAGAGACCCGAGCCGCACCCACTCGGGGTGGGGGCAGCCCCCGCCACGCTCCCGGCTCGGCTCCCCGCGCTCTGGGCGGCCCCGGGGCGGGCCGGGCCAGGGNCCCCGGGGAGAGGCTCCGGCGGGGCGGCTGCCCGCGCGCGCAGGGGAGGATGGAGGCGGAGGGCCGGGACCCGGGGCCGCTGCCCGCGCCCTCCCCCGGCGGCGGGGCCGAGCCCGAGTCCCCCGAGCTGCTGGCGCTGGACGACGACGACGAGGAGGACGACCTGGAGGTGTTCAGCAAGGTAGGGCGGCGCCCTGCCCGGGCCCGGCGGCTCCCTTGCCCGCCGGCGCCGCGGGGTCTCGGAGAGGGGGGTTCGCAGCTCCGGGCGAGCCGCGCCGGTGCTAACCGCGCTTACCTTAAGCGTTCCGAGGGACCCGACCCTTTGGGTTTGTCGCCTACCGCGTCTGTAAGCGGAAATCGCTCGTATTTAGCAATCGCCGCTGTACTGCAGTATAAACAAATACTTTCGAGTTAGGGTTTTTGAACGCAAGAGGCTCGGGAAGGTCACACCTGTATCTCGGTGAAGGGAGTGCCGGGAGGGGCACGGAGGATGCTTCAGGTCAGCGCTGCTGGATTTAATCAGCGGTGAAGTGCGGTGGTGCTGCCACGTGTTTCTTATTTTGTACGGATTTGGTTAAGAGAAGCCGTATCTCTTCCCTTCTCAGCTGTTAAGTGTCCCGTGAATCTATTTGCCTTGTCAGGCAGAGCCTAAAATATAAGGACGTGCAGGTAGTTAAGGTGGAAAAAATGAAATATAGGGGGCTAAGGCTCTGTTCACCTTCTGAGATTTCTGCCCTGCTGTGTGATAGGGTGTGTGACACTGGAGAGAAAGAGCAGATGTTTCCTATTTGAAAATGTAGCAATAAATCTATTTCCGGTAGGGCTGATTGTCATATTAATTAAATGCCTATTCTTTTATATTTCTGTAAATGAAAAACAGGGTTTTCTGGTATGAATGAATAAAACTATTGGAATAAGAGCTTAATTCTTAAGAGCTATATATTTAAACTTTGACTGTAGTAAAATTCTTGAGATTAGTGGATTTTTAAGGCCAGAAGGGACTATTATGTGATTTAATGGTCTGTAGCGTGCAAGAGGTCGGGCTAAATTCCACCAAGCTGTCTTGTGTTTTTCTGAAGCATAACTAGGGTTTAGCTAAATCGTATTTTGTAGAAAAGAGCCGGTCTTGGTTTGACATGAAGAGATGAATGATTCACTGAACTCACATGCAAAGGCAGCGCTGAAGTATAATTTTAGTTGTTTCTTACTTTGAATCCTTTTGCTTTAACAAGGTAAGCTCAAGTAGTACTGCATGCACATATTCACCTATCAATAGAGTGTATCCGCAAATATACTGCTTGCTTGTCAGGAATGCTTCTTGGGGATAAAAGATTAAAACAAGTGTAGTTGTGAGGAGATACTGGTGCTATATGGCAAATATCTGTATCATTTAATTTCTGCTACCTGGATTAACGCCCGATATTTCTAATTTACCTTAAATTGTAACTACTATTCATGCATGCCACATGATAACTTGTAGGAACAAGCAAGCAAATTTGTCAGACTAAGTGAAAATGCAGTGTTCTCTCCAAAGCTTAGCTACCTGCTTTGGTGATTATATATAGACCAGAAATTCATAGTTTACCTTCAGGTGTGCAGTTTGAGGGCTGATCTTTTGAGCTGGTGAAAATCTGTGAGGTTGATTAGGGATTACACCCCATTTGTACATGTTTTGTGTATTCAAGGGAAACTGACAAGCTAAATGTAGCTTCAGACTAGGTTTTGTAAATCCAGTTTTTCCAAAATGTACTGTTCCAGGCCCACCTAGTTTTAAATTGTATCTCAATGGGTTTTCTCACATTGCTGTCTTTTAAGGCAGTGGCATAGCGTTTGCAGCAGCAGCGCTGCAGTGCTTGGTGCCTGACCCTGACATCGACTTCATTTTTCTCAGTTTAGTCAATGAAATACACCAGCTACCAAAACGGTGAAAAATGAGATTCTTAAAAATTGTCAACCTCAATACCCTGAGTTATTACTCAAGTTGTAAACATGGGGCTTTTATTTTATGAAAATTCATGGACATTTAACCTCATGGTGTCATAAACCATTGACCCAGTATCCTGTGACATATCTCAAATATTACAGACTAGTGTCTTCTTTGGCAACTGTGATAAAGCATTTCATGATGTGACATGCATTTCACTTTATCCTGGTTTCCCTTACCATGGAAAAGTTCAGAAGTCTTTTTAGCATAGGCAACATCTGGGGGCTGAGTTGAGTTGCACAAATACAATGTTTTCTTCCATTAGTTTCAAAGTATAGAGTGCCGCATGTATTGCAATACCCATTCCTTGATCTTTGCTAACTCATGTGGTGGCCTAGCTTTGACAAAGCTGTCAGTGCTCCTGTTAATACTGCAAATATTTAGCAGCTTTTCTTTTAAACTCTGTTACATTGTTCATCCTCATTTTGTAATTTCAGAAAAATTGATGTTATTTCTGGAAAAGAAGTACATGCCACTTCAGAATTGTGTAATTTTAATTTTTCTTCCAAAACAAGTTGACCAAGGATTTGGGGACTGTGATTTTTTTTCAGCCAGGGAACTATTCTGCCTTCTTAAATCTCTTTGCTTCTTTGAAAAATGTTCCAGTAACTAAGCAGTTCTCATACAATACAGACTTTGCCACCACGTCTTTTGTCTCCAGACTTGTTTTGCATCCTTTGCTTCAGAAGATTGTAAGTTCTGGATCCTTGCTGGGAGGGAGGAAGGAGGGGATGGATGAGGCATGGAGGCCTGAATCAAGGATCTGTGCTCCAGGAAGGAGTGGTGTTTAGGCAAACCCCTAGGTTTCATGCCCTCTACAGAGAGCTGCAGGTTCAGCTGCATGCTCATCCTACTTTCAGGCTGCTCCTGCTGTGTGAGTGTTTTCCTTCCATTATTTATTTTGGATATATTTATTTATATTGACCTATTGCAGCCAAATGTGAGTGTGAGATAGAGTAACTTCAAGTATTAGAGGAAGGAGACTCAGAACAAGGCCCTTCTGCTGCCAGGAGCTCGTTGATTTCCTATCCTTTTGGTCTCCTGGCCAGTAAATCAAATGCATGAACCTACTTGCTGATGGGCACACATAGCTCTGCCAACTGCTCTGCCAAGAGCAAAAGGGCTTGGAAGGGAGAAGGGGTAGTATGGGTAGGTGGTGCTGGAGCAAGTGTGGGAAAAGATGTCATTATCTGGGGCAAGACTTAGATTCTTTTTGCACGGATGAATAGGAAAAAAGCTTTTTAAAAAAGGTTATGCAACCCAAGAGCTAGAAGAAATTTCTGTTTTTCCTGCACCACAAAACTCCTCCTGTCCTCATCTGTATGCACACAAAAACACAGTTCCAACCACAAAATTACAGCTGTAGAGAAAGTAGAAAATTATCATCTTTTTTAACCATGTTCCTGTGATGACATCAGACTTCGGTCACCTAAGTTTCAGGCACTGCTGGAAGTAAATGTTAAGCATGTTGAGGACAAAGTAAGAGATGATTGTTTAAAACTCACCTTCATCCCTGTGTACACAAACGCTAGGGCTGTATTGCAAGAGAACTGAAGACCTGCTTATTCTATGGATTTTTTTTGCTCATGTTTTGTTTCATAAACTACATATTCGTAAGCCCTTTCACATAAAAATATATCTTATGAAGCCTGCCTGCATAGAGCAATTTTTAGTAGCAACCTAGAAGGAGGAATAAAACATTAAGGTATTAATGACCCATGGAAAATGAGAAAATATGAAATACGTTTGCCTTGATCCAATTTAGACCTTGCAGAGTCATTACTCCTCAAGGTAGATGGCCATCCAAGTCCCTTACATGCTCACATGTATTTTTCTTTTCCTAGAAATTTCCCATTACCTCAGCATTTTGAATCTCATGGGCTGCTCTGAACCAGTGGTGTTCATTCTTCATGTAGAGCATGACCAGCTAGTGCTTGCAGGCAGAGAAAACAGGTTATCTGTTTATCCTCCACCACTCAGGATGGTGCTGGCTAGGTACCAGTATAGAAATCTTGGGTAAGAACACACTGAGTAAAAATAAAATGACTTACAGGTGTACAAGTAAGCAGCTATGTTATATTTAAAGCATTGCCTTTGGTCTTCTGTCCTACTTTTGTCTCCCTGTTCAAAGAACTGTACGGATGTGACGGGAGTAGAACTGGTGTGTCAGTGCTTCCTGTGCCGAACTCCTGATATAAATTTTTACTCTGTATTTGTGGGAGTACACTGGTAAATCCAGAGAAGAGGGATGGCAGCCAGAAATAAGGTTTAAGGCAAGAAAAGAATGAGTAGAGAATGTGTTCCAGAGAAATTTTTGATCCAGATGAATTCATAGGAAAAAAAATTCAAAAAAGCAACTCTTGTTAAGTGCAGCAGCACTTCAGTGGTGTATCCTTCACTCCAGCGAGACTGGCCTTGGGATGATGCTGTGACCCTATTTTTTGTGGACTCCCACATTTCCACTCTGCCATTCCAGCAGTTTTCTCCTTAGCAATGTCCCTTTTTCTTCTTGCACCTCATAGTGAGGCACCAATAGGGAATACTTTTTGCCACTTGGTAGTTAGTGTAGCCTAATTACATGTCTAGAAAACTTCTAGAAAACAGATTAATTTAGAAGTTTATTATAAAAATGCTTCATTGCATTGGATGTATTAGAAAAACTGTATCAAATGTTTCATATTTAAAACATTGAGATTGATTTGAGTTGCCCAAATGTATTTTTAGTGATTTAGTAAATGATTATTTTCTTTTATGGTATTAGTGAATTTAATTTATTTTCCCAGTCACTGTGTCCTTCAAGATTTTAGATTAGTAGATCCCATCCAGAGTTGCATCTAAGAAGAAAAATAACATTTCTTACTCATTTCTAGTTTCCACTTCATTTCTCAGCATTTGAGTGGTCACAATTGAACACAGTGAGCTGAAGCAGCTGCTGTGGGGTCATATACTTAGAGTGCTGCGGTAGAAGTGGTTGATAGTATCAAAAAGTGGTTTTCCACTTCAGCAAAACAGTGGTTTGATTTTGATTTTTTAGACATTCAAAGACACATTTGTACTGCATCCTTACTTACTGTTTTTCTTTTTTAAAAAATATTTCTCTTTGAACAAAGTTTCCCATTTCAAACTTTAGTTTAAAATGTATTCAGACTGAAATATCCAGTTCCAATAAAAGTTCTAATGAGGATTTTATCTTGTTTTCCTTTAAAATCATAACTTTTTATCCACCCTGTTAGGTTATTAGCAATAATTCAGACTTCATAAGTCTTGAGTAATTGGTTTTAGCAATTATAAAGCTGGTAACTATCCTACACAGCTGCTGGGTGCTTGGATTTGTAACTAATTTGAGCGTTCATAGGCAAGATCTCTTTCTAGCTATGCATAACATTCTTGTCAAATGGTAGCACATGGCTTTTACATTAGTTCTAGAATAAATCTTATTTCTTACATCCTCAATGAAAATATAGAAAAGAAAAACAGATTTGCCATGTACTATGCAATTCTTTCATCTGCCCTACGTTTTATCTGTTTTACCAGATTATTTAAAGCCTGGCCATTTTAACACCTGAAAACTATGTGTTTGCATGTGGGTGTTTGTATATAAACATGCATTGATATGGACATTCCCATTTCTAATCTGTAGGATACATCACTGGCCGAGGTAAACTCATTCAGTCCTTCAATGCCAATATCGCCCTTATCAATGATAAACCAGTATAAATTTGAAGATGAACCAGAACTAAGAGATCTCTTCATTACAGTCGATGATCCTGAAAGCCACGTTACAGCCATTGAAACTTTTATCACATACAGAGTTGCCACAAAGGTAAGCATCTGGTTGTGGCTATAATGGCTTATGTTGATAATTCATCCTTAAATAAGAGGAGATATCAATTCCTCATGAAATATTTAAAGAGTAGAAAGAGAGCTATCTTCATTAGGTTGCTAGCAATAATTGTCATGCATGTTTTTGTAGATGAGAATGTTTTTTCTTCAGGAAAGTGTGGAAGGGCTGTAAGGTGGATTGCTTTTGCTTTTTTATCTGGTCTATCCTTATTTAATTTGAAGTGATGGTTGTTCATGATAAAGGAATAACATTTTCCCCACATACCTTGAAAGTTTTGTATTCAACCCTCAAAAAAGTTTAGATTACAAATGAATGTTTTGAGCGTTTTAGAATTTACTTGCATCACATTATAAATCTCTGCAAAAATCAATGCTAAACAGCAAGTATTACTTCAATGAAAACATGAGCTCTTTGTGGCTTGATTCTAGAAGACAGAGCAGTGATAAAATAAATCTCATGGTCTGACAATTTTGCAACATTATAATAAACATTTTTTTTTCTAGGCATTAAAGGTTTGTTGGGAAGTTCCAACAAAGGGCTACAAAACTAGAATTGAATATGGAATGCAGAATCCATTAAGCGGTGCAGGAAGTGTTACTGATACGATATGCTCAAGTTTTCATGTTTTGGATGTGGGGATTGTTGACTCAGGTCAGCAGGTCCCAAGGATGCATGCAGCTCTGTAATTTTTTTCCAGAATGCTAAAAACTAGGTTACTTTTTAAAAAAAACATTTTGGTAGGCTAATTATTACAAGGCACTCTGTGTGCAGTTTAATGCTTTCCTTTTCTTTTTTTACAGCAGAACTTTGATTTCTTGTTAAAATTGGATGTTTTATCTCTTAGAGTACTTGATCATTGCACTTTAAAAAACAGCAAGTAAACAACATGAACAAAACAGAATCATGTATGCATTCCCTTCAGGTACTCAATTTTCTCCAAAATCTAAAACTATTTTAATCTGGCCCTTTTTTTTTTTTTCTGTTTCTGGCTTTCAGACATCCCGTGGTGAATTTGACTCCAGTGAATATGAAGTTCGAAGACGATATCAGGATTTCCTGTGGTTAAAGAGCAAACTTGAAGAAGCACATCCGACACTGATTATTCCTGTTCGTTTACTAAACCTTGAGTTATTTTTATTTATTTATAAGATGGCTTCACTTTTATACAGACATGTTTGAGGTCTTTCTTCAGTTTCTGATACCTCACAAACGTTAAACCAACCTTTTGTTGGCTGTATACATACATGATAAGTAAATATCCCATAAAGGTATTTCTTATGTTTGTAATTGTGCTTTATGCAGTCCTTTTCTTAGTTGTATTTGTATTTTTCTGTACTGTGTGCTACAAGAACTGTGTTGTAACACTGTTGGATGTGATAACTTTATAAGAATTTGGGTTTTGCATGGTGGATTCTACACAGTATACCTGTGTTTTTTTGTGAGTAGAACAACTATTATAATACCCTTAATGTTATGCAAATTATAGGATTTTTTTTTTTTTGTCCTCTTAGCCGTTACCTGAAAAATTCATAATGAAGGGAATGGTGGAACGATTTAGTGATGAATTCATAGAGACTCGAAGAAAAGCTTTACATAAATTTTTGAACCGCATTGCTGATCATCCAACTTTGACTTTTAATGAAGACTTCAAAATTTTTCTTACTGCACAGGCCTGGGTAAAATGACTTTATTTTTATTTACACTTATGTGATACTATACTTTGTGTTAGCAGAGTATATCAGAAGTCTTCCAAGTTCTGTATTCAATAGAGTCCTCCCACGACTTGTTATAGAAGTGTCAGAAGGCAGTAGGTGCTTTATGGGATATTCATCTCCTGATGTAACCTTTTCTTCCATGATTTTGGTAGTCACATGTGTGGCCATGAATATTGCTGTACCTTCCACAGCAGTTTTTGTTGCTGAATTTTGGATTTTTGAGGCAAATTCACAATATTTCAGCTCTGCATGCTTTATGGTACATTTATAAGCGCCCAATATATAAAAAGTAGTATTTTAAGTTAATTATTGTATTGTTTGGCACTGTTTCATCTGCTTTTTTTAAAGGTTGTACTAGCTTTACAAAAAAAAAAAGTAACCTTTGAATTTCCTGATCTATTTTTGCAAGATATGTGCAGTTGAAAATTGGAATTTTTTACTCAAACAAGCCTACCCCTGAACTTCAGCAAAGGTTATTCTAGCAGCATATAAAAAGTTGTGGGAAAAAAAAAAGTGATTACTTCTTCCAGTAGGAACATTGTTTGCTTTTCTCAATCACTTATTTCTGCAATAATTACTTCTGCTTCCCTGTTCAAAAAGCTAAATTGAAAACTAGGTGACTCACCCGAAGGAATGAGAGGGTAAAGGTTCTCTGCCATCTTTAACCATTCTTGTGGGAGCATGATACTTGGCATGCTTCTGTTTACCGAGAAAGGCTTAGCTAATAAGTGCATGTGACAGGTACAGTTCTAACATGGGTCTAATAATTTTTAAACAGGACTTGTACACTAAAAATACATGCTTATGTATGTAGTTTTGTTGAAGAAAAAACAGCTTTAATGTATGTATTATTTTCATAGAATTTAAAGAAGTACTTGGAAGTAAACAGAGCTTGTTCTGTCTTTAGGAGCTCTCCTCACACAAGAAGCAGGGTCCCGGTTTGCTGAGCAGGATGGGACAGACCGTCAGAGCTGTAACATCCTCAGTAAGAGGAGGAGTTAAAAATCGTCCTGAAATGTTTACAGAAATGAACCATTACATGGAAACATTTAGTCAGAAAATAAATGTATTAGACAAAATAGCTCATAGAATTTACAAGGAAGAGAGGGGTAAGTAAAAAACAAGTATCAGTTCTATTGGTTTAAGAAATTAATGTATTGGAAAAGTTAAATTAGTTTTCATTATGTCAGGTAAAATAAACTTTCCTACAAGCAGGGGAAAAGGGAGATCTGTGTTTATACTCTGCATTTCATAGTGGTCATTATTTGGGCAGACCTAGTGAATTTGAATAACTCCTTAATAAGAAGAGTTTTAATATGTCATTGAACTACTTGATAAAGAACTTAGAAAGACAAAACCCTCACAACTATGGCGGCTGTCTTTTCACTTATGCTTTTTGGAAAGCTGTGTGACATTTTGTTTTTGTTCTTTCAGTGGAATGTAAGTAGTCTGTTTTCTGTGCTGTCTTGTACAGGCAAATGCTATCTAGAGTCCAGATCTCTAAACATCTCTTTTTTAGTTTTCATTCTCCACTTTTTTTCTGTGTTGACCAGTTATGTTTTGGATTTTTTTGACTATAATTTCTGTCATGGGAAAATGTGTCTGTTAGTGTTTTCCTAGAAAGGATGACTTAATCTAATTTTTTTCTCATAAGTAACAGCAGTTTGCACCCCTATTTCAACTGCAAATTTTCTGAGACTGACTTTGACCTCAGACTAAGCCTCTTCCATAGAATTTCCACTGGTCAGTGCTTGCAGGATTTTATTGTCTGTATAATATAATTGGAAGAGCTGCACTGCTTTCTTTAGTAACAGCCTTTGTGCTTTATTGTCCAGTACCAGATTTCAGTGTGCTCTTACCAAGTTGGAGGGGTCTTATAAAAGAAAAATACATGTTGATCAAAAAATAGTTCCTTTTGGTATCTTGTATTTCAGTGGAAATAGCTGGCTGAGGCCCTAGTTTCAGGGCATCAGTGCCAAAATATTTCTTGGAAAACCTCATGTATTTTGACATGCTTCCAAATGCTGTACATTATAATTTTTTTTTTATTTTCCAAGCAGCACTTGGCAGAACAATTGTGTGCAGGGCCTCACTGTCATGGATGTGAACTGTTGATAGCTGTGATTCAGAAAACATTCCTGCTTGCAGTAGCTTAACATGAGCTTTTAAATTAAATCTTCAATAGAGGATTTTTTTTGTCCAGTTGATCTCAAAGGAGATATTATATCCTTCATGCCACACAGGTGCTTTGCACCTTTCCTTGGACATGCCTTCATTTTAAATTCACTTGTTATGCAGTTGTGGTTTTGGTACATAATCAATTTGTTCACAGTACCTTCCTGTGAACAGGAGACTTCCAGGTCATATCCAGCATTTCCCAAGTTTAGCCCTACTAAATGGCACAGTGACTTCCAGTCCTTCTTTCTGCTTACAGGTTGTTTCTTGGCCTAGAGAAATAAAAGAAATAATTTGTAGGATATTCTTATTTTTAGATGAATAAGAACTACTAAAGGAGATAACGCCTGCAGAACTGCAGTGAACTTCAGTGTGTCTCCTGAAGCTTTTGGGACACCCCAAGTGCTAGTTTTAATAACTGAGACAGGATTCTATGATCATTGTAGGCAGAGGAATTCAGGGCAGTAGAAGCAAGTGGTGTGCCTGATGTCCCTCTGTTTGAAGTTAATGTGAAGTAATTCAGGTCACTGAAATGAATACAACCCATCCGGTCTAAGAGTGTATGTGTCCTTTTAAAATGACTAGGGCATTTTTGCTGAGAGGTTACTATGAACTACTTATTTACAATACATTAATTGATAAACCTATTTATAAACAGTGAACTGCAGTTTATTTGTCTTTGTCTTGGGAGCAGATTTAAACACTAGCCTCTGTCTCTTGCTTTGCTCACAGTAAATATGAGATTGCAATTAGTATCACTTAGACATCTATTAATGAACAGAAGACTAATATGTGTATCTGTTCCTGTTAAGAGTATTTTAATGAAATGAAGGAATACGGTCCCATCTACACACTCTGGTCAGCATCAGAAGAAGATATAGCTGACTCCCTAAAAGGTGTTGCCAGCTGCATTGACAAGTGTTGCAAGGCTGCAGAGAAGTGGATGGCAGGACTCTCAGAAAATCTGCTACCAATTTTACATGAATATGTACTCTACAGTGAAATTCTCATGGTAAGGCCTCCTTAAGCATTTATTATGGCTTTATATAAAGTTTGGCTTTGTCCAGTGACGCAGTCTGGAAAAGAGTTTGCAACTGATCAAAATGATTTTGCAGTCCCTCTGTTTACTGCTCTTATTAAACTTGCACAGCATAGGGTAGCTGTCCAGTAGCAGAGAATCTGATTGGTCTTGTTTCTGTGTAGATCAGGCAAGAGGCATCCTTTCCTGATGAGAAGGGCTTGGTAGTTTTGTGTGGCAGGCCTTGGAGGCTGGGCTAAAGAGTGCCTGGCTTTACCATCCTCAGAGAGCTCTACGCTGTAGCAGAGGCGGGAACCCAAAAAGGTTTGGGGAATAGCAGCTGAGGGAGACCTCCTCTGACACTGCTGAAATATGAACTCCTTGAGTAACAGATGGTGTGGGGGAAAAGCAATGAAGAGGTTTTTCCCTTTCTAGGAGATGTTCCTAAACTGTGTTTTCTTTTCCTAGAATAGCAGGGAACTTCCCGTCTCCGTGCCTTTATATAAGCACATTAGTCTATGCCATAAGCTGATGCTCTCGGTTCCCTTTATGTACTTGTTTTTGTTACAGTTAGAGAAAATGTAAAAATCAAACTTCAGAAGTGATAAACTCAGTGCTGATGGATAACCAATGTAATTGAGTAGCTCAATTCAGCAAGTCTTAATTTCCACTCTGCAGAAAATGTGTACAAACCCTTCTTTGTCTAGGTTTTGAGCAATGCAAGCTGCTGTATCTGTTCTTGCCTTCCTGCTGGGAACCCAGCTCCTACTGCAGTCCTTTCTGAGTAGTTGCTGAGAGTGTGTTACAGACCAGAGCAAGTTAACTCATCCTTTGCTGGCACCATTGTTAGTTTCCCAGTAAGGCTTAGCTACCAAGAGGTTAGTAATTACTGCTGCAACAACTGCTGTGTTTAAAACCATCTGTACTGAAAGAGGAGATACACAAAATGTCCTGTATCTCACAGGCCTCATTATTTGCATATAAGTGCAGGTAAGTATTGATTTGCATAAAAGTCTGAAAAGATTGCTGTCTTAGCAACTTGCAGGTCTTCCTACTCTCTCCATTTTTCATGTTCCTTGTTTTTTATAACTTTGATATCTGTTACCAATGAGCCATCCCAGCCTTCATGCTATTGAAGAGATGTTGCCTTCCCATTCCCTTCTAGTTGGCAGCCAGGCTCACCCTTTCTCAGGTGTTATCTTTTGTCCAGAGCACAAAGAGGTTTCTGCGGACAGATCCCAGAGTAACAACCTGGCTCTTTGTGTACAGGTAACTGTTGGCCATAGTTGGTTTTTTTCCTGCTTGCAGTGTTCTTTGAGACACTTAAAATGCAGCATTAGGCTGCCGTGAGGACCTGTCCCTAAGTAAAATCTTCCACTAGCTCATTCCTGTTCAACAACTGTTCTTCCCTTTCATTCATCGTGGATTTTTAATTTTCCTATAGCTGATATCCCTCTCGCAGTTTGGAGAAGGGACTACTCATGCTGAAAATTCAATAGATCACATGCTAGTAAAACCTGCTTTCAGAGGTGTGTTTAACCCCTCATCACAGGGACCTTTATGCAGCGCTGCCAAGACCATGCACAAATGTGCAGAAGGAGGTGTGGTCAGTACAGTATAATCCTTGTGCTTTCCAGTGATGAGAGTTCAGCCTTACACTGGGGAGAAAAATGAATTCATAGCTAAAATATTTACCCCTGGACTGGCTCATTCTTAACTGAGTCATAGAAGAGATCTGGAGAGTGCAGAGTGCTGCTGCGCCTCTGGGTAGGAATTGGAGCAATGAATTGGTCACAGGTCCACAGACAATTGTTTGAGGGGTTTGTTACAGGCTACCATTAAATATTACACACAAAAAAAATGTAAAACTATAATAGTATGTTTTAAAAACACAGTCCCTCTGTTTGCCATTAGAAGCCAGCAGTCATCTATAGTTGTAGCACATTAATAATAAAATAATTGGTTTTATCTTGTAATTTAAGGAGTATTTGTGGTGAAAGTTGCCAAGTAGTCATTAAAACAGCTTTATAAGAGGCAAAAGAAATAGTAAAAAAGAGAGAAAGCATTTGGAATATGAAGCTGTTCCAGACACATTTGTTTTGCTTCTGTGCTTACAGCTAAACATTTTCTGTATTTTCTAATCAAAAGATATTCAGAGCTATTGAAACATAGATTCATGAATATTAGTATGCATTGCTGATTTATTACTCAGAATTGTCCAAAGTTAGATTTACTAGATATTTCTAGTGAGTACCTGTTCAAAAAGAAAGATTGAAAAATTATTTGAAAATTAACCTCCTAAATTATTCTATTGTGTTTGTTAAAGTGACAAGATTTCAAAGAGAACTCAGTCAAATAAGACAGCTATAGAAGGTAGAGCTGCTTGTGCCCTGTGCTGTTTCAACATGCCCTGTGCTAGAGATGAATACAGAAAATCTCTTTAGTATATGCAGAAGAAGCTGTAAAACCAGTTATGGCAAGGTAATGTAAAAGAAGGTTTTGAGATTTGTAATTTTATATGTCCTGCTCTGATTTTTTTTTGAAAAGGACTAAAGCCTTGCAATATTTCTGTGAGATAAGCATACCTGAGTGTGCTTTTACAGATGTGGAAATTAAGGTAAAGATAAATTTTTAAGGCTTTCTTGAGGTCACAGTACAAATGAGCATTGGAAATGGAAATTTAATCTGCAAAACTGTTCTTGTATTTTGGTTGAACAAGTAATGTTCCTTCCTCTTTCTAATTATTTTTTGACATTATGCTAAAATCCAATACCTTATTAAAGTTTTAAAGGAGGGAATAATTACATCTGCTGAAAATAAGCATTCTGTGATCTTGCTTAATTTATTAAATAACCAAGTTGTTTTGTGGTTTTCTCAATAGACAGTCTGCTTTTTTTCCCCCCCCCTCTCTTCTACGTTAAGGGTGTTTTGAAAAGGAGAGACCAAATTCAAGGCGAGCTAGACTCCAAAGTTGGTGCTTTAGCCAGTAAAAAGACAGAAAAGGATATGGTGAGTATGTACAAAAAGCTGAAATCTTTCAGGCCTTATTCTAGCTCCAAAAGATGATCATCTGAAGAAAGCGTGTCTTCTGAAGCCATGCTTTGTAAGCGGATGGTGTCTATAATTCTCATACTTCTTCTGTAAAGGTTTGGTCTTTTTAGATATACATGCCAGGCAAAGGCAGTTATGAGAAGGATGCAAAACTTAGCAGACAGGCTGCTGGAGCAAAGGACTGGTAATAGTGGGCAACCACTGTGTTTTGTCAACACAGACTCTACCATGGCTTATTTTTAGCATTGCTATTTAATTCCAGACTGGGAGTTAAAAGAAAGTAAGATTTGCTAGCATGCTGAAGTAGCTGCTGCTCCATTGATGTCAGAGGGAAAGGATGTGGTTGGAATGTACAAAGGTGTTCATTAAGCTTACTTAAAATAAAAAAGTTCTAGATTATGTTCTTTCAGGTTTTTCCTCTTTCCTAATTAGGCCGAGGGATACTTTTTTACTTCCGGTATGACACCTTCCTTCATACTAGTGAAGTAAGACCATAACTGGTAGCCCATGGGGGTCGGCATCCCCAAACACATCAGCGAATGTCAACAGGCTGATTAAAAGGAATTTCTAGGATGAGTATTAGAATATTCCAAATTTTTTATTATTTAACTCTTTAGCCAAAATAATGTCCTTTTACCATAGTGTTAACATAAAGTTTTATGTGGTATAATAAATATACAAAGATGACTAAATAATAATCACTGTAACTTTATAGCACGTCAAAGGAGAAAGTCCTTGACATTTCAGATACTTTTTATTAGGGTTGTTGTAATTAGCTTTCAGGTAAAGATGAGCTGTTTAGATGGTTTTGGGCACTTGAAATGCATATTTTTATTTAATGTCTTGTCACCGAACTGAATAAATTAGAATACATTACCACCATGTGATACCTACAATGGCTATGGTATATTATGTAACGATTTATCTGTGTACTGCTGTGGGACAGTCGCTAACTACCTCTGGTTTTGAATTTTCCTGAAGCTGAAATTCTGTTTACTTACCTCTTATACTCATTTCACTGCCTTTATGTTCTCTAATCTGGTTTTGTTTCTCTACTTCTGCTGCTTCTTCTTCTGTCCTTTGTCCTTAGTTTACATATGAAGTTTGAAGTATAAAATGCTTAGAGGATAAGTTGAAGAAGACCCCTAAGCTGGCAGTTAGGGTTGTAGTGACAGGTTCTAGTCCCCCTGCTGCCTTGCGAGGGCTTCTGTCCTAGACTGTCTGTGTCCCCTATACCCTACACCATGGCTGCCCTGTGGGCCAGCAGCATGTGTTTGTTGCACTCCATGTAAAAGCACAGTATATGATAAGAATGATCCTTATGTGTCCCTTCTAACTTGAGATACTCTATGATTCTACAAATTTATTCTGGCAGAAAGGAGTGTTATATGTCACTGGTGAGTTATTTATATGCAGTGAGTTACTTCAACTTTTCAACATTGCATCCCGTTTAATCAGTACTTCCCATCTGTATAGTTTTTTGGGAGCCTGCTTAAACCAGTTGCATTTGCACAGAGCAATTCAGCGATGAATTCCAATTTCATGCAGTTTGTTTAGCAACTAGTCTTATTGCTGTCCACTGTGGGGAAGGGAGCATTGCCTGGCAGGACGTGGTTCTTTCAGAATGTATTTCTGTTATAATCTGATGGAGTCCTCAGACAAGGTGCATACACTCTCTTTTCCTGAATTGTTACAGACCAAAAGGAATAATTTTCCCCTTAGCAGAGTATTGATCATACCATGGCAATTTGATATTGACAGTGGTTTGCTCTATAATGAGATGTTTGTACTTGCTTTCAGTAAAATGTTGAGATCAATTTGCACAGCCTGTCATTTTTCGTTGTTTCTGTATTTCCAAAATTGTTTTTATAGTTTTGTTTGGACAGTGTGATTACCCAGGTGTTCAGATCTTTGCTTCATCTTTCCAACCCCTCTATTTCTTATTTGTTTAAAAAAATCCTGTTTCTGAGAGCCTGATTCACCTTTAAGTCTCATGAGAGCAGTAAAACAGATGTCTGTTAGTCTAATCTGTGTTCTTGAGTGGCAGCTGTATCCTGAAGACTTTTCTAAATTAGAAGTTGAAGGCTTTTTCTATTAATGATCGTTTGGCCACAGAGAACAATGTACTTCTACTTTTAACCATTCAAGTAACTTTTAACTGTTTTCTTATTTTTTTACTATGTTTTAATTTTTGTGATGTTGAAATATTTCACTGACATGTCTAACCAGAATAAAAGGTAGTCACAACACAGGTACTGTTATTGGAATTCATGTTAAACACTGAGTTTGGCTGTATTTTCACATTTTTTATTCCTAAGCAGAACTCACGTAGCTTATAATGATCTCATAGATGTCAGATTGAACTTGTCAGTGCAATCTAGTAGCCAGAAATTCTGCTGACAATGAGTGGCATGAATTCTAATCTCATTTGAAGTACATTTCCACCATGGATATGGAATCTCAGACTGTCATTAGAGCTGATAAAAGGCTGTGAGATCTTTAGCATTGGTCACAGCAAACATTAAATGATTTAACAAACAGGGGTTATACAGCAGGAGAATACAAAACATCCTCAAGGTCGGTAGAGCTGAAATAGGCTGGAATCACAAATTAAACCTTTGGAGATATCTGGATCATTGGCTGGGAAAAATTTCCTTGAGCTGTGCTTCTGCCTCGACTTCTACAAAGCTGCTTGTGGTGCTCCTAAATAGCCAAAACCTTGTCTCCCATTCCAAAATCTAGTCCACAGAGAAAGCAGTTGTTCAGGGTATGGAAGGTTTGAAGACAGATTTTTGATGCAGGCTCTGACAGATATTTGGGAGAACTTTGATGTCCTCATGCTTATTAAGACATTTCGTACTTCTAGAGCTCTGTCTGTAAAGATGCTGGAGTTTGTGGCTCCATGGCTCCTATGCTCCATTCTGAAGGCATACACAGCAAATCTAGCACATCCCTCTGCATTTTGGGAGTTTTTAACAGTTTTGGTACTGATGCTAAGGTTTAATAGTAATTCTGACAAAAGGCTGGTATAATGGGCTCTGACAAAACCAGAGAAACATTAAGTCCTAACTTAAGGATTCTGGTGTTCAGGCTTGAAACGGAGTTGTGAAGAGATGAAATGCTGAATCTGTCACATTCCGAGTATATCTTATGTTCTAACTCTAGGCTAAAAAGGGTTAGTATCACCAAGCTGTAAGATCAGTTCATGTAGGAGACAGAAATTCAGACTATTTTGCATAGTGTGTTACTGTAAAATGCTATGTCATTTGCTCAGTGGCTATTGGACCAAATCTGTCTGCAGGTCACAGTGATCACATCTGCTCTGCCCTAGCAGTGTCTGCCTCCCACCTTCTTATCCTGTCGTCTGATGAGCACTGGGCTGTCCTTCTCTGGGGATCACTGATGTGAGATTTAATTTATCACATCAGCTGCCTCAGTGAAATTGATGTAAGAAAGTGGATTCAGAATCATATTTAATTTGCAGGACAAATTGTAACAATTTACACCTTGTAAATGAGGAGCACACTGGGTGGATGTTCTTGTTTAGACCAAACCAATCCTTTGACTTCTGCTGTCATGGCAGAAGGGGAGTGGTATTTATGTTTCTTTTCAGTTGTGAAAAAGTAGATCTTAAACCTCTCTAGCTGAGATGAAGAAGTGTGGCATAATGCTGTCTCTAGACCTTACATCCAACTCTTGTCTTGACAGAACACACATTTTCTTTTGGGCCTTAGAGAGTGGTGTTTAAGCTGCATATCTAGGCAGGAAGGTAGAACAGAGCCTGCCTGTCTGTGTCATGTTGTGACTATACCATGTTAGAAATTCATAGCTCCTAGAAAAGGCATGACAAAAGTACACTGTAAAACAAATGTCTTAAAGATATGTAGAATGAGACAAAGGGAAGCTGCTGCCACCAGGACTAAGTTGGAGAAGTTCTTTGTGTGTAGCATGACTTCGTTCCCACATGGGACGTTATCATGCAAAAACAGAAAATGGATTCAACTGCTTTTCCTACTCTAAGTCATCTAAAATATTGACTGTTTTCAGTGTTCTGTGTGCATTCATTTTTGGCATTCGAATGACGGGCAATTAACTTGTGACATGCCCAAGATAACTGAATCCAGCTGCTTGTAATTCCTTAAAGGTATTTTCCCACATTTAAACTTAGGATCAACCTTCTCCTGTTGCATACAATGTTGGTAGTTGAAATTACCTTTGTCCCTAGTTTGATTACTGATCTGGGTAGATAATTGAACTTGGGCTTTTCAGTTCGGTAGAAATAATACTTTGCATTTTTGTTCTTGATTAATAACTAGTTTTTCAATTAGTCTAGAAACGTGGCAAGGAAGATCGGTGTAGAAATCAAGTCTAACTAAAAATGTGTATTCATCTGCATATCATGGAATATGGAGAAAATCCATGCAGATGAAGTTTTCAGTTTTACTAGTGAAGGAGTTTTTGGCTAATATAAGAGCTAAAGGGTTCTTGTATGTCAAACTGAATTGACCATGTTGTCTGAATTAAACACTGGGCTCGGGTTCTGTGACCGTTTCAGGCAATGCTGCGGAGTTTGTTCTGATGGTGGCAGCAGTACTGGCTGTTGCACTGGAACACTGTTCTCCTTGCATGTTTCAAGCTGGAGGCTATGCGTCAAGACTTTTCCATATCCTGCTTTGCATTTTGATATTTCTTCTTTCTACCAATAGCCTGAGCATTCCTCAAAAATCCTGAAAGTTAATCCTGGAATCCTGAAGTTTCTATTGATAAAAGCACCAGCTCTGCAGAGGGCATGAGTTGCTATCTAACTTTACAGGGGCAAAAACTTTACAACTTTACAGTGTGTGAGGAAAAAAAAACAAACCGACAGCAGAGTACAAGGAAGAAAAGGCAGGTTTATGGGACCTGTGTTGCAATGAAAACAATACAAGGAGATTATCTTTTCCTGCTTCATGTTCCTTATTGGTGGTGTTTCTGCCTGACCTCCCTCCTGCTGCAGGTAGTTGCTGTGACATCCGTGCAGATGACCTTGTTCAGTAACTGGATGCCAGCCAGAACTGACACAGCTAATTAATAAATGGCAATAGGTAACAGAATTATTGAAAGGACTAGAGGAGTCATTAAAGAGGTGGCCTCTGTCCGCTTACTCATTCCCATTAGCTGAAAAGTCACTCATGCCACTACAGTAATCAGAAGAAAATGTCTGTAGAGTAGCCCTCAAGTTTTTGATCCTCATTCACTGTGAAAGAATTTCTTCTCTGCAGGAGACCTTTGCTTTTATTTCTTTCTCTACTTCTGTATTTCTCTCTCCCTCACATCGTCACACAGAGATTAGTTCCACGAGAAAAGATTGCAGGGTGACAGACTAGAAATCAGAAAGTTTGTGCTTTTGATTTCTGCTGTCTTTTCTATATTCTGGTTTCTTCTGAGATTATCAAAGGTTTTGTCAGGGTTTTTTTCAGTTTCTCTGGCCAAATCTAATTTGTGTAGTTGATTCTACTTCAGTAAAGCCCTCTATACTTTCTTTTTTAGATGCATTACTGTCAAGTGCTAGTGAGCTGCCAGAATCTGTAGCTTCACAGTCAACAAAAAATACTTCCAGCAACACTTTAATTCTGGTCTAGAATGTCTGTTATTAATATTTCAGAAATTGTACTGAGTTATTCATTAAGAATAAAAATTAAATTTATCCCTAGGGAATGATTTTCTGTGCTAAGTTAGACATCAGCCCTGGTTCTGCAGTTCTGTTTGTCTGCACTACAATTACTTGATTTCAGTCACTTTTGAAATGGTGACTTTACTAATATTTCTTAATGTTTACAATTCATCCTTAGTTCTCAGAAGAGATTGGAAAACTTGAAGACAAAGTCGAATGTGCCAATAATGCTCTGAAAGCAGATTGGGACAGGTGGAAGCAAAACATGCAGTGTGATATGAGGTCAGCGTTCACTATTGTGGCTGAGAATAATCTCCATTATTATGAAGAGGTAAAAGTAAAATACTTTCTCATAGTAGTGCTATTTTTTCATAGATTACTTCACTGAGAATTCCATGGGTTGTCTGTAAAGAGGAATTTTTGCATTTTAGTTCAAACCTGTGTTACCTTCAGAATCAGTTTTTGCGGGAAGAGGAAGGCAGTTATCCATAATTTGACAACTTTCAAGCAAAATGTATTTTATTTGTGCCCAAGTGGCTGATCCTGAGTTCATCATCGACAGAGGGCACTCTTGTTTTACTAACCACAACAATTTGGAACATATTTTTCTGTTCAGTGTCAGCTGCTGTATTTCAGTTTGGAAACCTTTTACTGTGGCTTTATGAAGAGGCCCTCTGGAAAGCTCAGACTTGTGTAAACAATCTTGTATAAGGAAAACATTTCAACATTATTCCATTTTACACAACACATTCAGGAAGACCTGGTTGTTGTGTCTCTAAGTCTTTCATCAAGTAATCAGACTTTACTAGGATAAAGAAAGATCACACAGTTTTGAGAAGTCAATATGAAAAGCTTGTTGAACTTTTAAAAAATATACAAATGCTGCAAATGTATGAAATTAATAAACGGAATCTTTTTATAACTGAAACACACTACTTCAGAAAAAAGAAAGGTGGTTGTAATTAGATTATTATTTTCAACTCAAATGCCCTGGCTAACATACTTGACAAGAATTCCCTTTTAAAAGAGTATATACTAAGGAAGAAAAGTTGAAAATATTTAACAAGGTATGTTAATATTCTGTGAGGTTTCTTCATGGGGAATGCATTGCTGATTGAAGCATGCATTTTGAAAATTTCCCAGATATCTTGAATTATTTTAAAGAGTTTCTTCTTATTTTGGAAAAAAAATTCAGAATACACTAAGCAGCCTATTAATCATAAATTAGTACTTTTCACTGATATATGTTGATATTTGTAATTTCCACTCCTATATTCTGAAGTTTTTATGGATTAATCAATGACAGTGTCCTGATTTTACAAATCGTTTTGTAAAAACATAATTGAAAAGAGAGAACTCGTGATGATCAAGTCTAATTAATTAACATACAGTCTGTGAGATGCACAGCCATTGACAATCTGGTGTTACATATTATGATCAAAATATTTTATGAAATCAGGCAGCAAGTTTTTGACAACCTTTCATGTTTTTTTCAGTTATTAATGATCTCTGACTTCTAGATCAGCAATATGTATGTTAAAATGATGCTAAGTATATTTTATTAATGAATGATTGGCTAAGTTAAAACACAAAAATAATTCTTTAGCTCTCTTTCCTGTCTAGAGATGCTTTTTGCTGAATTAGAATTTTAATTCAAAACGCCAAAGCTTGTCCTGTACAGGAAATTACTGTCATTATGTCACAAACTGCAGAAAGTGATTCAGCGATCTCTGGAACTACTCGTGGTTCTTAAATAGCCAGTGAAATACTGGACAAATTGGTTTGTACTGAGGCATTATTCTGTACTGGTGCTTTTCTTGAATACTGAAATCTGCATAAAAAATACTTTTGCTCTTATACCTCAGCAGGTCTAGATTTTAGGAAAAAAAAATCTTACTGCAGCAGTTGCAATAATAGGAAACACTCTGCTAACTGTTTTAAATCTTGTTTGCAAAGTGAGGGCTTATCAGCTTTTTCTTTTTTATCAGAAAATCATTATCCTTAATCCTGATAGTCAAGAGAATTTCCTAAAATTAATATTTAGATTGAGAGCTTTTGTCAAAAGTATGCATGTTTGTTTGAGATCTGTGGTTAATGCTGATGGTGGAGAAGTGATAACTGTCGGAGGCCCTTATGCTACAAACTACAGGTGTGTAATGCACTCCTGAAAACAGCAGAAAAAGAAGCCCTAGCATCTGCTTTCAATATCTGGAAGTGAAACTTGAGGAAGGGAATCTCAGAAACCTGAGAATCAGAATATGATTTTATATTTTCAGTAGAAAACAAAAGTCCTACTTTAAAAGATAATAGTTTGATTATCACTCACTAAACGCGTACACAAACACAGTGCCTGTTACTGTGTTTTTCACTTGTTCAGTCATTGCTAACATCATTATTGTTGTCTTATGTCCAAAGTTAAGTTACTCATTCATATTTTTGATGCACCATTTGACGTTCATTAAGCCTCTTTTACTGTAACATCCCTCACCTTATTGCTTGCCTCTTTTTTTCTCAATGCATGTTTTCTACATGCTCTCAGGCACCATATATGCCATGGATATGATTCAATTGCTCAGCACTTCTGTCCTCCTCCTATGAGGAATCATCTTCTACTTTCTAACCTAGTCACTACCTGTTTCTCCTCCTTTCCACAGCTTTCCACCATCAACAAGTTCAACTCCTATTGCCTCTCCATGAGCAGACTCCCATTGCCTTCTCTACAGCAGTGTTTTACCGCTCCTCGTTATTCCCCAGTCTTACTGACTTCATTTCGCAGACACACAACCTAACCAGGAGTCATTCCTGTTAGTGGCCATTCTCTGCATCCTTTAAATTTCTGAGAACTAGAGTGTAATGAGGGACAGACATCTCATGTTTTGTGGTGGCTTATGCAGTGGAGAATCGAGCCCTTCAAGACTGTATAGCTAAAGCCATTGTGATCAAGTACAACTTTGTAGTGTGTCAAAGTACACTAGAATTTCTAAAGTGTTATTTCTTCTTTGTCACAATATAGGGAAAGAGTATGACCTTACTTTTTTTTGATTTTTCCTTAATTGCCATTTCCTAAGGATCCTGCTGTCAGCTTGTCCAGCATCACCTAACTAACATAAGAGAGCATGTCTCCCTTAAGCTGCATTAACATTGAGGCTAAATGAAGTGCTACCTTTAAAGTGTACCTGTAAATATATTTCCTGGACTTACTAATGCAAAACAAGTAGAGGTGTTTCTGTACCCTTCCAGTTTATTGACTGTCTAGTTTTAACATAATAGAATAAAAAGTATTCCTTTGTTTCTAAGGCTGTGGAATTACCAGTTGCTTTGTGTCTTTCAGCACTGAGGTAACAAAGACACTAGTTAACCCCAAGTACTGCAAATTTACTGGCTGCTGCTATGCAGACCTATGAAAATGAAGACATTCCTGTGATAATCTACAAACTGTTATAGTATGTTGAAATACAATATCACTTAGTAGCCAAGAATCACCAGGACTGACCAGTCGCTTGGTATTTCTGTAGATGGTCTCAAGAGTTCATGGCGTTCTCTACTTCCTGTGCTTTGCTTCTAGAATAGAGTTGGATACATGCTGAAGCCTCTCTGTATTCCACAAAGGCTTAAAGCCGATAACATACTGTAAGTGCATTGCTAAAATAGAGATGATTTTCTAAAACAATATGAAAACTTTTTAATTAAAAAAAAATCAGAACTTTACTGCTATTTCCAGAGTAAATACCATCAATTTGTTTGTCTTACAGAGAAAAGTTTAATGAAGGACATGTTAACACCAAATCATTCTATTTTATCCCTTTTTCTTGTGCCTCAGGTATGTTACTGTTGTCTACATGGCACATCTCAGCCCAGATGGGGTTATCTGTTAAAGAGGTAGAACCACAAGCTGTCCACAGGGTGGAGCTTACAGCTGAGGAGGCTGATGGTTGCCAGTATTTCAATTAGGTTGAGTAAAGAGATTCTGCAGAGCCCTAAAGATGCAGCATCATTAAAACCAGAACAAGATACAAAGTTACTGGTGGTGGCAGTGCTATTATGATTTAGCTAG
Source organism: Piaya cayana (assembly GCA_013389865.1). Lineage (NCBI taxonomy): Eukaryota > Metazoa > Chordata > Aves > Cuculiformes > Coccyzidae > Piaya > Piaya cayana. The sequence goes on from WAAB01024278.1 coordinate 99,269, forward strand.
AATGTTCCTGGCACAAATTAGCAAAACCACACCAGGCAAAGTTGAACTCTGGCTTCAAAGAGCAATTGCAATTAAACATTTACTAAATTTTTCCTTTTGTTTTTCTCATGTGTTTGCTGTAGGATATTTACAGGGTCAAAGAAAAAGAAACACTTCAGTTTTTCCTCACAAATAACTTTGTTAATGTATTCTACTCATAAAAAAACCCCAAAAACTGGAATATGTGGCTAGATTTTGCAGCCCAATCCAGAGACTAGTTAGGCATTATAAATCCAGCAAACGTACCAGAGTTGGGTGTTCCACAACTTCTAAGGCACTCTATTAAATGCAGAAAGGTTTGGGTTCCTTTTTAAATATAATTTAAGATGATATTTAATTAGTTTTGGCACTGAAAGAGCACACTTTTTCTTGTGCATGGATGAGCCTTTGTTTTAAAGCATAGCCTATAATTTTATTTTTCTCATGTCAAACTAATCCTGTTAAACCTTTGCAGCTATTCTCTTTGATATAGTGAGATTCTTGTTGGCATTGATGCCGCTTACTCTTGTCCAAAAACATAAATAATTTGCTGATTTTCTTAACTATTTCAAGCATAAATTAATTTATTTCTGTGACCTACATTGATGTACAGAAATAAATTGATCCAAAAGCTTAATTAGGCAAAACAATACTCATTCCCCATTACAGCAACTTCCCTCTAACTCCAAAGCCCTTATGTACTTCTCTATCTAGTATAAGCTGTGGAGAAATAGATGAGATTTGTTGTTTGCCTTAGAGGCCTCTGTACTGATGCATTTAACTAGTCATTTGGTTGTGTAGCAGAGAAATAGCTGCTCATGCATGTTAATCACATCCTACCTTAGCAATGCCTGGGAATTTAGCTAACAATGTTATTTTCAAAAGTTCTAATGTGGCTAAGTCAGTTTGTCTCTGTGAATGTGACTTCAAAGCCAGGATCCATCTTTGAACCCCCATTCACTCCAAACATAAACATTTATTTTAAATTTCAGAAAGACCATTTTCATAGAGGCTATTGCTCTTTCTGTGCACTCTAGTTTTTTGTTTCCTTGCAACCAGAAAATATGAAAGCATTTTGTCTCTCACTAAGTCACACGTAAGATTTCAGTTACAGATTCTGCTCCAGAAAATGCCATCATAAATTATGGTATTTTTAAGGTATCAAACACAGAAAACAGGGAACTGGAACAGTAACACACATGGCACGTGACACACTGCTTCTGTTATCATCCCTACTACACATTCTGTTTTTATATCTCATTTTTAGTTAGATTTGCAATTTTATTGTATGGAAACCTTTTTCTGCTTTTAATGTTGAAGAACAAATGTGTGACCTGCTGTACTAATCAGAATATTTTAGGTAAAATGCCCTTATTGAAGCTCTTGCTATTTGATTTTGTGATTTTAGGCTTTTTTTTTAATGTCTTGTGCTGGGCTTTTACAAGTAATTGGATTATGAATTTCAATCCTGTGCATGAACATTTAATTTCTTGGGTTTGGTTTTTCTTCTTTCTTCCTTTCTGTCTCCTTTGTAAAATCTGGCTGATCCCCTATTTAGATCTCCATTTTCAACCTCCCAGGAGAATGAAGTGAAATAATTCTGTAATAATGTTGAAGTATACATCACTAACGAAACATCATTTCTGTAGTTCATGCTTCACAATATAAAAAGCTTGAGCCTAAGGCACAGAGACCTAGTTTTCTTTTAGTATGGTTAATTATAAAGCTGTCAGCTGTAGCAGCACTGTGATGTCTGACAGTGAAATGAGCCACCATTGCTCTTAAATTTTGGAAAATGTGTTTTGGTTATATAAACCAAGGATAAATTAAAAACTGAATAACTTGTGTAACTGAAAAAATGCTTTTCATCTTTGTCGGGAAAGACTTCAGTAAATTGTATCTATGTGGTTAAGCAACATATTGCAATTGCATTTTAATATGTGCAGTTTGGCTCAGTGTGGCAAAGATAATAGCCATTTTTACATTCCAGCCAGTGCCGATGTATGTATTTTAATTCACATTACTGAAATTAAAGAATGACAAAACATGGATTTATGTGGTAGTTCAGAAAAAAAAGGTCAGTCATTGCCAACAAAAGTCACATCAGGTAACAAGTAATAGTTTCTTGTCCTGCACCTAGAAAAAGCCAAGGAAAGCAGATGTGCCTTGCGGCTTTCTAGGATGGTAATCCAGGCTGGGCTCTAGCAAACAGAAATCTGAGTCTGAGTGCCACAGTGAAGACACGTTGCTAGCAGCTGCCTTGCCAACATTTTAAAACCAAGATGCTACCTTCCAGCTCAAGCATCTCAGATAGGCTCTGCTGCCACAGTATTACATGAAATAGGGGAAAATCTCATGATCACACCTTAAAGCCTTTTTATACAAGAGGTCAAAAATACCTTTTAAATCAAAAATCAGTTTGCAGCATTTGCAGGTCACTGTTCATGCTCACACTGTTTTCACTGTTTCTCATTGATTTTGTATTTACTATTTCAAAATAATACCTCTCCAAAAAGTCAATAAAGAAAGCAGATTTCCTTCTGACTTTTATCCCATTATTCCTCTCTTTTCACAGTAATTCCAACCTTAGATGTGCTCTGAACAGCAGCGTAATGTTGCGTACGGCATCATTTATTTGGGGATTTTTTTGAAGCAAGATGAGAAAAGAAAGATCTGGGAAGCAGATCCGTGGTTTCCACAGTCTAGGGGACGGTATGCGAATAATAGGAACAGTCTCTAATGTGCCTGAGAATGACCCAAAACCTCTAGCAGAAATAAGCTCCCATCTTTTTTATTTGTGATCTCTTGGGTCAGTTGGCTTTTTAAACTTCTCACATTATCTTGCAGACTTATGTCTTCTGGTTTTTTTGTCTTCAGAGACATAATTGCTGTTGACTTTTGCTTACTGTTTATTGTTATTTTTGTCACCCATCATTTTACGGGTATTCTTGTTTCTACATCCATGTGTCACTGTGGATTCCCTCAACTCTGGCCATGCTGTGTGTCTCCTTCATTTTGCGCTTTGGGCTTATAGTTCAACATTGTTTGTGACTATCAGAACCTCCCACTTGTCTCCTTGCATACAGATATGCAAAAAGACCAGGACCTAGGTTCTTTAATGTACTATGATTAAATATACGTACTTAATGGCAGACTTTTGAAGTCATTCACTAGAAATGTGTAGTAAGACAGAGTTACTGGCTTCAAGTTCAAGCAGTATGAATTCTAGTGTATTTTTCCATGTCTCCTAAGCTAGATATTTTGATATTTCATTGTAGCTGGACGTAGCAAAATACTGTGGCTTTGAATAGTGTTTGACAAAAGGTTTTGCTTGGGAAATGATGATGTTTTCAGGGTACTGATTTAATTGAAAGTTCAGATAAATGGCATATGCTGTCCAGGTTTTAATATAAAAGAAGATACTTCCTAAGGAATTTCAGAAGACTTATTTATTGTGGGCATTTCAGATTCTTCACGAACAAAAGCTGTGTACAGTAAATGGTAAATAAGCCACATTGTCAAGAGCATATAAGTAGACATGAGCGTCAAAATTTTGATACAACATTGCCATTTCAATTTTGGGTCTTTGGGGTTTTTTTTTTAGTAGCATCAAAACAATAAAACTATTGCATGAGTTTGCGTACCTGCCCTGTTGTAATGACTGATTTGAAACAATAGAACCTAGTACTTAGGGTAACGAGCATCAGCACACCACAGGTTAGATCGTGATGGCCTTGGCATGACCCTCAACACTAATTTCTGACTTAAAATGCTTTGCCAAGCTGCCAACACTCATTTAAGCCAAATTTTACCAAAGTCATTTGGGATTTTTTTTTCCATTTTACTGCCTACAACCTTGGTGCTTCAAATTAAAAAATTACTTTGTACAGTTATATACTTTTTCCAAGAGGAGAGAAATGCCACTTGTAAGTGGCACTTGACAATTTTGCCCCTACTCCCCCTCTCCATTTCTTTCCCATAACTCGTTTCTTTCCCATTACTCAGGGGAAAAATGAAATCTCTGTGTGTTTAGAAAGAAAATGTTTTAATTTAACTTGGAAGGAATATTAAGTGTATAATAGGAATCCACAGGGAACTGTGCCTGACAATGCACTTTCTATTTGGAAGAGATCTTTGCCTGTAACTGAGGGGAGAGATTAAAGAAAAGCATAATTAATGTTAGCATCTTCCTTGCTACCACATACAATTATGATGCTCACACTGTGCGCTTGTCATTATGTAAAAGTGACCTTTACAGCTCACTCGGCGTGTTGGCTAACATTGTGCATATCACTGAGCTGCCTAGGAAACCATATTTTGTGCTCACATAATCCCATAAAAGAAGCTTGTGACAATGCTTATGTATTCTGATATTTCTTTAAATTCTTTTTCTCCTTGGCTACCAGTTGTATAGAAATCCATCTGCTATATTCACATTATCTGTGTGGTTTTTTTTTTAAAGTGCCTTGCTACATGGGAGTCCTTCCTAGCATCTCAAACAGTGGATCTTCATGTGGAAGAAGATTCTGAAGATAGACCTTGAGTAATATCTCTGCTCGATCTCTGCCTTTTCCATGCAGTTTCTCCCAGCCAAAGAAGTGCTTTATACAAGATCAGATACATTATTAAATTTAACTGTTAAAAATCAGTGAAATGCAGGAAACCAGCTTATTGAAAACTCAGGTATTCTAGTCCTGAAATACATTTTGGAACATGCTATATATTGCTTTATATTGCTTAGCTGTGATTTTACCTATTTTTATGCAAGTGTTTGCATACAATTGTTTTCATAAATATTGCATAATTTGGATATAAAGTATTTTAAATATGTAAAAATAGCTCCATTTTAATAAAAAGTTTAATAAGGAAAGCTTGTCTCCATTCTGTATCCTAGTATTTAAGAAGTATTTTGATGTTTTAGTATGCTTGTTATATTCTCTTTGTTGAGTAATTTCCTGTACTTCTAATATTACCTAGTGTAGTCTTCAAGGAGCCCTTTAGGATTATTTTAATAGATTGTGCTAGTCAGCCAATGGCAACATGGTACAAAAAGATGCTGAACATGTTTTGTAAGTTTAATGCTGCCTTAAAGTACTGTTAATTCAGTTTCCAGTTTTTATATGTCTGTTAGACATTTTGAATTTGACTTTTTTAAAAGGAAAAAGGAAAAACTGACAGTTCATTAAAAAGACTGTTTCTACAACAGCACTGTGTTAGTCACAGCACTGATCCTACCAACACAACAGCTTCCATTTGCAGGATCAAACCTTTTACTCCTGTGGCTGACCTTCCTGGAATCTTTAACTTCCTCCCCTTTTGAATAGCCAGTGGTGAAAAGAAAGGGATAAGAAAGGAAAAGAGAGTTTTGAATTAAAACAGTTACCTGATTCACTCATGCAGTATGCATTAAAGCTTTCCACTTACAGAATTATTCCACCCAAAAGGTCTGTTAGTCTGCACTTGTAATTCTTGGAGTTGTTCTCCCTAGTAGTTAAAGTCTGAGCAAGCCTAAGTCTGAATATAGAAAGAATCAAGTGTAGGAATTGGAAACAGCCTATCTGTGGCTCTGGCCTTGCAGAACACCAGGGCTTCAGTCATCACTGTCACGTTCTGTGGTGATAATTTGTGAACTTGCTCTTGTCAGTCATCTGAGGGCTTCAGAGAGTCAGTTCCTGAGCACACAGCTGCTGTTGGATGGCTATAGATCTGTCCAGGCTGGAAGAGTCATTTTGTGGCTTTGATACTAAGAAATTTAGATTGCAAATGAGACCTGGGATCCATCATAGCCTTTTCAGCAATACGAAGACTGCTGTTATGCTGCCCCCTGAAGGATTAATGGAAGCCCAGCTTTTTTGTTTTGTTTTGTTTTGTTTGTTTTTGGTTTTAGCTATAAAATAGCAGTTAAGATGCTTCTTAAATACTCTATGAAGCATGTATCTCTCCCAGCTTGGAAAATGCACAGATGAGAGGTAAGTCTGTGTTAGGTAGAAGTCTGTGTTTAAAGATTATCCGAACGGCTGTGCAACTCAGTATCTTGCACATTCCCATTTATTTCATTTTATATCAGAGCTTCTGTCAATGTGCTTAATAGCCTCAACGCCTTTTCCTGTGATTTATATTCCTTTTTTCCATCTAAACTTTTAGGATTTGCCATACTGAATATCAGTGGATTCCACAATTTAATGTGCAGGAAAAATCAATTCATTTTGTCATTTCCTAGACCAGCTACCCAATATTTTTAGGTAATTCCCTCTGCCTCGCAAAATAGGAGAAGCGATGAGCAACTGTTTCCTATTTGCCTTCCCTGTCCCACTGAAGAATTTGCAAACCTCTAGTGTGTCTTCCAAGCACTGCCTTTTTCCCCAGAGGAAAAGCTGTAGCTTAGTATCGTGTTGAACAACAGGCATTTCACATCTGTGTTCACCATCATTGCTTTTCTCTGTATTTTCTAGTTCTACTGCAACCAGTATTCAAATGCAGGCATACCAGAAACGTACATGTTTTCACAGAATTATAGATATGTTTGGGTTGGAAGGGACCTTAAAGATTATCCAGTTCCAACCCCCGTGCCATGGGCATGGACACCTCCCATTATACCAGCCTGCTCAAAGGCCCATCCAAGCTGGCCTTGAACACCTCTTAAAGTGCCCCTCACAGCATTCTGAATTTATGTACAGGTACTTGGTAAGTGCAAGTCAAATAAGTATTTAAAAGAAAGGGAAGAGGCTTCCATTTGCTCAGAGTACAGTGTGCAAACACCAACTCCTGGCTAACCACAGCCAACTTTCTCAGTTCTGTGATTGCACAGTTTGTGGGGCTGTGAGGTTTAGTCATTGTGGTCTGTGTATTGACCATAAAGAGGAAGCAATTAGAAGAAAAGATCGATTGTTCAGAGCATGCTGCCTCTTTAATGTGTTAGTGGTTCATACCTAGGGCCTGCAAACAGTACATTTATTTCTTGTTACTGAAAACATGCATAAAGAAAGAAAAGAATAAAAAGCTTCTTAGGTACCTAACGGGAGCTGTCACCAGTGCAAATCACCAGTTATAAAGGTAAAACATACACAACTTGTATGGGTCAGACATCGACAGCACCAAGCACTGAACAACTGTAAATGGTTGCCTCCTGCAGACTCTGTTGCTTTACAAGCTCCGAGTGATCTGTGGCAGGACACATGTCCAGAGATAAAGGAAATAAATACAGGCGTTAAAAAATAGCTGCTGGTCCCTGCTGCAGTCAGCCTGCATCCAAGGCAGTGAATTTTCAAAAAACTTTGGGCTTTACATATTGAAATTCTTTTGTTTGCCTGATCAGTACGGGCAGGATTTCACTGATAGCTTCACTAAATAAGGAAAACGCTGGCATAAATGTACCATGAAATTAATCTTCCAGCAGGAGATTTGGAGGCTAGGAGGACTATCAAGGGCATTTCTTTCATATGCCCAACTCATACTTTATTACGTATCAGCACTGCCCATTGTCTTGCACAAACAATCCTTTGCAGCTTAGTGAAGAATGGATGAGGGCAGAGGTGTAACAGGCTTCTCTCACATGTTTTAAATTTACTCAAAGAAAATGGCCACATAAACCACCTCTGAGAAATAGTGGAGATCCTACCCAGTAGCTGGTGGAGCTGACTCAAGTAACTAGAGGATCTAATTGTGCATCCTTAGCAGAAAGCACCTAAACAGCAAAACATTCATAAAGCACTGCAAACACTGAAGATTTTACTATGTGAGGCAGTTACGAACTGTTGACTGGCTCTCTGTTGTCTTGACTCTAGCCCTGCCATCGTTGTGGGGAGAGGAAAGTTTTATCTATGGAATCCCACGGAGGAAGCATATTGAAAACAGTGATTAAAAGAAACATTGCCACGAACTGCACCTTAAACTCCTTAAACCTCCTTTTCTAAGATGCACCGTTTGGGTGCAGCCACCACTCTTAGCAATGGCTCAGCCTTTGTAGGGGGAACAAAGAGGCAACAGCTCACCCAATCCTGAAAGGGACAGCCACAAACTTTCAGTGGATGTGGGAGGTTTTGTGGAACTGAAAAGTGAAGGTATATCCTGTTTTAGGTAGGATGCAAAGACAGAGAAAAGCTGAACTGTAAAATGATGTTCTTTTTTAAAAATGTAATTGGAAAAGTGATCAAAACCTATTACATTATTTTTCCTACAGGCAAGAAGGCCATACTTTGAGGTTCAAAATTTTTGATCTAGCCTGTGACATGACACTGAGTTTTCAGCAGGAATAATTCCTTTGGTAATCGTATTGCTTAGAAGATTAATTAAGGAATAAGCATTATGATGTCTGCATTAATTAACCAAGAGCTGCCAGTAAGCCATTAACTGTCAAAGTCAAACTAAGAAAATTCTTTGGAATCAAGGCAACATTGATTACATGGTGTGGGGAAGATTCACTGTTCTTTACATAGTTGTAACATGCGTCAGCTTAAAGAACAATTGAGTTGCCTTGTTGAATTAACTTCTTTAAACAAAAAATAAGTTACTGCAATGTTATTATGTGATTTTTTTCCCCCCAAAAGTAAAGCATCTCACCACTTATTTTGCAACTGAAAAGAAATAAGGTATTGATTATTTTTTAATTTGTAGCCTGGAATTGTGTTTATCTAAATAATAAACTAAGTTTTCACTAGGAGCTAAAAAAAATAGTATGTAAAATGAGAGCTGAGCAAGAAGTTCCATGCGTGTACCACCATCATAAAGTTCCTTATTTCTAAGTGGAAAACTCTTCTTTCACTCAGACATTGCAGTATTTGGGTGTTGAGTTATAAGACAAAGCCAGAATTGTGCTGAATATCTGCCCCTCTTGCCTGGGCACCTGTAAAGATTTCTTGGGCCCCACAAAGCTGGTACTGATCACCTAAGGTTGGCAGGGGCTACCTAAATGAGCAGCAAGCAGTTCATTGAAGTTTCAGAATTGCTAATGCTTTTTCATCTTTTTACTGCTTGATAATTCAATATATGCAGCACAACAGTCCAAAAGTTTCTAATAAAAGATAGAGGGAAGTTTATAAAGTTTCCTTCAACCTAAGAAGTATTCTATGAGTCTATGTAATAATATGAAAATTAAATGTAATTCTATGAATAGAAAATTTACAGGAATTGAATACCTCCTCTCCTACTGTTGTCCACCAGTAATACCTTTTGCATTAAACAAAAAGTGCTGGCAGATACTTCAGTGACATATAAGCAAGGCTGAAGCAAGTTTAGAGAAACATTTGTTCTCAAACTGGAGTTGAGAGAAAATAGCTAAGTGATAATAGCTCTTTGGAGATTCTGTTCATTCACTGACAGGACAGTATGAACTTTATAAGCAAATTATTTGTGGCAGCTTAACATAGTAAAGTAAGTTGTTCAGTATTTATTGGTGACGTCCAGCATGGAGCTTGATTCCTGTGACTGCACACATTTTGTTACCATCTCATTGTGGGGAAGAAAAGTAATGGAGAAATATTAAAGGGAAGGCATAAAAGCAGAAAAAATACTTAATTTATAATCTTCTGTGATAATGTTCATGCACTATGGCACACGATTGTTAAAAGAATTCCAAAATATTATGCAAATACGGTTGTGCCTCACTTTGTCATAAATGGGTACAGCAAATGAAGAAATAAACCTCTGCTGAAGATGGAACTTAGAACCTTGTTTTTCATATTAGCCTTTTCTTAATTTCCAAGTTTTTGCTGAAGCAGAAATACTCCCAGTAGCGACCAGCCCTACCCAGAATGATCTGGCACAGAAAGGCAGCACTGGGTCAAATTGGTAAGTCTTAACCAGCTTCTTTTAACTAAGGTAAAAAACCCAATGCCCTATCTAGATAAAACACAGAGATGCCAATTCCCTAATACTTCCTTCTTTTTTCTTTTTTTCCCCCCTTTCCTATAAGAGTTGCAAAGCCACTTCCTATAGGTCCTACACCAGTTCCTGCTCACCTACTGAGCCCCCCCACCTAGATTTAACACAGTGTTTTACAGCCAGGTTAGGACAGGGTACACAACCCGCTGATGGAGGAACTGGCAAAGAGGAGGACATGGAGGACTGGGAGCGAAGCACACATCAGAGAAAGGTAATCCTGGTTCTCTAGGCCACAGCACTGCCCCAGAGCTGACAGATGCTGAGGAGCAAAAGGAGCTACAGTACTGAGTCTCATTATTCAAAAGAAGATCCTTGGGTTAGTACAAAGATAACTGTCATCTGTCACTTGCATTGCAGTCTATACATAGATTTCAGAATACAGAAGATGAAAAAATATTATGGAAGGAAAAAGTACCTTGGATGCAATTAAAAGGATATTTACTTTAATGATTTAAATTCTATTTAGTTTACTTTTTAACCCTTGCTTTAAAATGTTCCCAGTCTTACTTTATATGGCTTGCTACATATACTGAATGTATATTGCGTATGAACTTTGTGAGGGTTGCTATGGGAATTCTGGCTTCACTTCTCAGAAAACCATTGTCGACAGCTTAATGAAGCTGATCAACATTATTGCGATATATGTTCCTCTGCTCTTAGAGGCATTTATCTTATTTTGGTTGGGCCTGATGATCTCAATGGTCTTTTCCAACCTAGTGATTCTACGATTCTATGGATGACCTTTAAGGAAAATAGTATTATTTTGTATGTGGTTTTTAATTTGTCTTCTCATTTATTGAAAGTGCTTATTCAGAACAAACTGCAAGGCTGTGAAGGCTTTCCTTCGGAATCCCTCTCCAGTAACACAGATCCAGATGTTAGATTGTTCTAATTCATTCTGGTGGTAGAGCTATTTTAAATCTAGGATATAGGAACACACATATAACTCCATAAAATGGCCAGCACAGTGTCACGTGGCACAGCCACGTGCCCATGAATCCAGTAGCTGACATTTCGCTCACTCATCTGTGTGGAGAGCTGTTCAGTGCAAGGAGCATCAGTATTAATTTTAGCTTTTAAAAAATGTGAGATCACTTCAGAGCAGAACTGAGTTCCCTGAATAATTCTAACCATGCTGATGTATTTATATGGTGCCTCTTGTTTTTGGGTCTGTTCACTCTTTCTGAGATACGTGAAAATTCCCAATGTGATTGCTGACCACTCCATAATTATGCTGTGATCCAGAATCCATGGAAATGAATAAAATGCTGAAGACTGTGTTGAGCTTTTTTAATATGAAGTCTCCCAATTAAGCAACATTCAAATTATTAATAGTATTTGGGAAAAAAATTGCTTATTAAAAAGAAACTGGAACAGGAAAATAAAATCAGTACCTTGACTTTACTCTTTCATTTGGTAGTTTCTGCCATTTATTTCTAAAAGGGGGGGGGGGTGACTTTTTTTTGTTTTGGGGGGGAGAATTTTCCATTGTCTAATCATAAGTGTCTCAGCTGTTCTCCAGAGGCAGCAATGTGTGTTTAAGAGGGAAGCAATAAAGCCTTAATTATAGTGCAGTCTAACAGCTACAAATGCATATTCTCCTGCTATGTGTTCTTCAGAAGGATGTAATCAATTCACACTGTTTTTGAATGATGTTTCACATTGTGATCTTCTAAACAGATCTTAAAATATCCAGTTTATAAAGAAAGCTAAATCTCTATAATTAGGAGAGCTTTTCTTTTTTCCAAATTAACCCTAAAAGAAAAGTGGGAGGATGGAGGTACAGCAGCTTTGATTTTGAACTCCCTACTGAATTAAAAGAATGCTAATAATTTGAAAGTTGGTTTTGTTTTGTTTGGGGTTTTTTTAAAGGAAAATGTACAGCCACTAAACAGCATAACAACTAAACATGGTGTGTCAGAGATGAACTGAAACTCATTGTTTCAGGAATGCCAAATCACCATTAATTAGTTCAGAGAGTGAACAGCGACATGTTGTTTTGGATTTCAGTAAGAAAACAAGAAAACAGAGTGCACAGAATTCCACATTTTCAGAATTTGTTTTGTACCATAAGATTTAACAAGTGACCAGTGTCTCCTTCTCCACACTGTGTCAGTGAGGTCCCATTGCAAGCTCAGATCTCTTGTTAACCGAATCGAAGCCTTGTGCCACCAACTAAAGCTGATAATGTACCACCCAAAAAGACCCTAAAGTAGTGTTGCATTATAGCAGATTCTGAGAACAAGTGCTAACTCCAAACCCCTTGCCATGGAGATGGAACTACAGAATACACGCAGCATATTTCATCCTTTGGGGTTAACTTTGAAGAAGCTGGGATTAATAGATAAATCACTATTATAGCAGCTGTATTACAGTATCAACAGCCTGAATTGTGGTTTCATAAGAAAGAAGAGCCTAATATGAATTAATTAATGTTGAAAAATGCAGAATTTAGAGAATTGTATAACTCATAAAGCCCAAGGGAGTTACATCAGCCTTCTGCTTGGTCCTTTTGCAGAGGCGTGGCCACTGAACACAGGGGCTGAACATCAGTGAATGTGGAGCAGCTCTGCCCACAAGCCAAAGTTGCACAAAGATGCCATTGAACCAATTTTTTGTTTGCTGAGGCATAGCTCAGTTTTGGACTGTAGTTCCTCTCTTTACCACTTATCAGCAAAATAGAGGTTGTCAAAAACCTGATCAACAAGCTTAGCGTTTCCATATTTCCTACATGTCAGTGTCATTTTATGTTGCAAGAGCTTCTTATCTGGGTCTCCCATGTCACAAAACTTCAGGTGAACATCCTTGTGTGTCTTTGCAAGGACAAGTTCATAAATATGCTAATGATCAGCGAAAGAAGGTATGTCTATTTGGGGAATATTATGTCTTTTTACAGTATAAATTATTTTTCTCAATTGAGTAGAACCAAAAGTGTTAGAATAAACTACAAATTTCTTTTGCCTAATCTTTTGATGTTGCTTAGGACGCAGTGATATCCCCACCCTGTGGCAGAGGGCAAGAAAAGCTTCTCACTTTTCTAAGTCTTCGACTAAATACACATACTAAGAAAGAGAAAGGTTGTCAAGTCTCTTGGCCTTTTCTGTTTCTTAAGTTTTATCATGTACTTCTGCAGCATATGGGTATAACTAATTACATTTTCGGAGCAGATGTGCAAAAGATGGATTGATATGCCAAGGCTGGTAAATGTCCAATGAGGAGGAGACTGGTGTGCCCATGACAGATTTTGTAAATGAGACATTTATGGAAATGACGAATGTAAAACATTTCATTTTAATGTTATGCTATTCCTGAGGTTAACAGAAACCCAAGACCATTGTCAATGGTGGAAAAACTGTGTAATGCATCTCCATTTCCACTTTTAGAAAATAACTATTTTCAAGATCTCTTTGGAATGTGTTGGGGTTTTTTTAAAAAACTTGTTTCCTCTTCTATTTTCTACTTACTATTAAAAAAAAAAAGGTAAATAGGAAGAGATTTGGAAGGGAGAAAAAATGTTAACTCCCTCTGTCACACTAAAATGACAGTAAAAAAGAATTATTTTTTCAAATGTTAAAGTGAGGAGTCAACTGATAAGACCAGTGAGAATCCGTACACACTACACCTGAGCAAAACAGGAAACAAGGAATTAACGCTTTTGCTACTAGATGCTGCATGTCAGAACAGATTTGAATGACCACTCAGACATGCTTAATAGCACAGCAGCTAATGCTGCTGAACATGCCTATCCAAAGCACAACAGAAGCCTTGTGAATTTTGCCCTTGACAAATATACAGTCCTACTGTCCTAATTCAGTAGTAAGCTGGTGAGAAAAGTCATTTTGCAAAATAAAAGTAACACATTTTTTGATATTCAAAATGGTGTTTTTTCCCCAAATGTTATGCTCCTTTTGTGAATCAGTACTGTGGTTGTATAGTTTCCTTTAGCCAGATCTAGGTATGTTCCCACCTGGCTAACCCTAGGGTGGTCTTCTTTTGTTTTCTTTTTTTTTGTTTTTAAACAGAGCTGAAGAAGCATGAAAAGTTTGTATATTGTGTTTTGCCTCTCAAAGTGATTTGTAGTTGTCATCCTTTTTATTTTCTCCCATTAGCCTCTTCATTATTATTCACACAACTCAAACCTGTGTATTCACCTCCTCCAATTTTCAGGTGCTTTTCTTTCATAGCTAATTTCTTTCTTCATTTCAAAATCCTTTATTTTGCTCTGGCACCATGTAATATTTATTACATTAGTGTTAAAGCTGCATGAATAATATATCAACTATTTTGCCTCTTTTCCTATTCAAGTAGACCCAAAATTATTTACTTGAAATATTTATTATTTGAAATGTGTTGCTGAATAATTTTTGCAAATAACTTTTGGCCTTTGTATTGTTCAGAGGTGCAATGAAAAACCCAAGTGACAGTAATGCAACACTTCTATCCAACCCTCATGAAGCTCTTCTTCTGATACAGTGTTTGGTGCACCTGCTGAAAATAGCCCGCCTTGAAATCGGTTTCCTGAAAATACTACACAGTGTTCACTCGAAAGTTCTGATGCAGAAAAAATACCCAACAAATAAGTGGGTTTTTTCAGACTACTTGGAAAGGAAGAATATGAGAAACAATGGTCAAAACAAACTCATTCAGCAGTGACAGTGCTGGCTACAGGGAGCTGGGCTGCCAATGCTGTCTTCATTCAGTCACTCCCTTCACTCCTTAGCACTGTCAAACATCATTGGTTACCCCAAGTGACAAGTTCTTTAAAAGTGAAATGCTGTACATGTGATTTACATAGCTGGCCTTCAGGAAGCCTGGAAGATGAAGCTGATACTAACAATGATGACAGTGCTGGAGAGTTTCCCTTGCAGCATCAGCAGTGGCAGCAGCAAAAAGTCAGCATCAATCCTGGAGTGGAGGGATACGAACAAAAGGCTTCACTTACATTCAGCCACGTATTTTTCAGCCACCAGTTTAAAGCCAGGGTACAGGTACCATGTTCACATGTTGATAAGGGATGCCACACCTTGGAGGAGGAGGGGCTGGGCTTTCAGGAGTCTGACATTTAGTGAGATCAGCAGGTCCTGTGCCCGGTTCTGCACAGCAGCTGGGGTTGCAGTCGCTGCTTTCACTGGGGGAACAACCATTTCCAAGCAAGCATCCCAGACTATAAACCCTTCTGTTAAGGAGATCCTCAAGGGCAGATACTTGGACAAAGCCACCCCATGTATACCCAGCTTCCAGCTTGTTCCTGCCACCTTACTAACAGGTGGCAGTACTTTCTTGGCTAATGTGGCAGCTTTGGTGGGAAAACGGCTGCCATGAATACATCATGGCAACAAGTTTTAGTAGTAGCGTGGTTATTTTTTTTCCAGGCACTTGTGTGAACATCTACACAAATACTGCAGTTTCTTAGGTCACTTTCAAGGCTAAGGTGTGTTTCAGTTTTGTTGATAAAGCACCTAACACTTTCTCTTCTGAAGTTAGAACTTCTACTTGCTGTTACAGCAGAATTAATATTTACCTCTGTACATTTATTTTTGGCATGTCCAAAGGATGCAGTGTTTGTAGTAGGTGCAAGTAGTAATCACAAAACCAGGGCTGGGCCCCAGAAAAGCGTCTCCTATAAAATGCAGTAAAGCTGTTTGCAAAACAAAGTCAGATATAAAGTTCATTCTCAATGACATTTCTCTTGCAGCAAGGAGGCTGCTTTTAATTTCATTGCTAATTAAAAGTTCAATCATTTACTGCTTAATATTCCCAATTTAGCACTAAATGAACATATTAAGTGATATAATTGCTGCTGGAGTCCCTGACCAAATTGGAAAAGGAGGGGTGCAGGGCAATCTTTCCAAGCACTGGGCTCGCTCACCAATTTTCCACCTCCTCCTTTTGTTAGCAATGCTAAGGGTGGGAGTGCTGACCCTCAGGGTGATCTCCTCTTGAACAAAAAATTGGAAGTGTTTCTGTCTTCTGCCATCTGAGAATGCTGTCAGCTGTACCTACGCTCTGCAGAGGCTCCGGGAGTGTGTTCAGGGCAACAGGGAGTCAAACAGAGAGACAGCGTGTATCGAATGGAGCTGTGCTTTGAAAAGGACAGACAGAAGGTGCTCTGTGGGTCTTTTCCAACCTAGTGATTCTGTGATTCTGTGAAATAAGTGGGACTAACTTAGAAGGCAACAAGGAAAACAAATACAATCTTTTCATTTTGAATTACACAGAAATATATATAAGGAAGACAACAAAGTAGACAAATGTTACTGAGAATCAGTCTGTAAATGATTGACTACAGAGCTGTGGCTTTTTGGAATTGTGTAATTTTTTTTCTGTCAGGCTTAGCTGTCACCCACAGTAGCCAGATTCCATGGATGAATGTGTATCCTGTAATTAATGATTATTTATTCTTTTTCTGCATGACCCTTGGAGTTGTTTTTTATAAATCACAAATTGTCAGAGTCTGATCTGCATTCAATGCCGCTGACAGTGGGAACGATGAGGAGAATTCACTTAACAAACATAGATGAGAAAATAAAATGTCACGTTTTATTACATAGTTTTGTTCCATCTGTCTGAGCAATTTTAAATGCCAGATTTAAAGAAGTGCCAGCAGGCCACGTCTTTCAGGGGTGCTTGCACATGGCTGCACTGGTTTTTAGCATTTCCTTTCTATTAAGAGGATAATTAAGTGGCATGATAGACTCTAGGAAGGAGGCGAGAGTATGCGTGTTTGCAATGGGACACTCAGGCATGCTCCTTCCCCTGTGCTAGATCCCAGGGAGAGCACAAGGAGTCTCCATCTCCCAGATTCCCTCTCTCTAGCTCACATCATTGATTTTCATGGTGTTCCCCTAGCAGGGAAGGTGCATCATTTCCATGCAGCTTTTGAAGGTCACCATTGGTCACCTCTGTGCTGCTTGCTAATAAGATACTACAAAAGCATCTCTGTTACTGCAGGCATTTTCTCAACAGCATTTCTCTTCTTCATCTACCAAATACTGAAGCTTTGGGAAATTTTAGAGTATCTTTAAAGTACTTGTGTTTCCATCAGAGAGGGAGAGGAATGGCAGCAGTGGTTAGGTAGCAGGTTGTGGTTCTTTTTTTGCACTTGGATAAGTAGCTCCCATCAGACTTCGGTTCTGGTCCCTGTTGGGGACGGTACCTGCCGTGTTTGCCAGGGCTGCCTGGCCAGCTGGGCATCCTGTCCTCCTCACCAAGGAGGGAAATGAATCCACCTCAGCCCTGGAGTCCCTCAAACACTATGAGTTTTAAAGTTCAGTTCAAACTTGAAGCATCTTTGATGTATTTTCTGCTTAAAAAAAAATCTGTGAAATGATGAACAGGAAAAAAAGACCCAGAGGAAATAAATCAGTAGAGGAAAAAAAAGATTGGGAAATGGAGCACAAGGAGGTAGAATAAAAAATGTAGAGAGTCTCTGATCAAAGACTAGAGAGGAGAAAAGAAAAAAAGAGTTAATGAATAAATAAGTAAATGCTACATACTCCATGTGGAGGTTTCATCTCCTTGGTAAAATCTGACAGGCTTTCAATGTGGTCAGTGGTATTATTCAGGACAACCTGTTAGTGGCCCAGCCAAGTCCACCCCATAAAAATGAATTTTCATTGCACATATCACCCTTTGCAGTGCTGTTTGTATTCCTTTTGAGAAGTTGGCGATTTGTCAAAACATGTAAAAATCCTCAACCTCCGTTCTCAGACTGGAGGACGGCTAGACAGTTCTCTCTACAAGACACTCAGAAATACAGGCTAGTTTGCGTGTGGCCTCCCATGGTAATTCAAATGGCATTGAAAAGTTGAAATTTGCACTTATTTTCAAGTGTTCATAATATATTTCTGAAAAAAATTTCAGGTGTATGTGTGGAGACAGGCAAAAGTGTGAAGCCACAAATGAAACCGTTTATTCCTCTTGGGCCTTAATTTTCTAGATAGAATTAATTAATCAATAGCTAGAGTTTAAACTTTCTTATCTGTTTCTGTGAACTGGAAAGTACAATGGTACATTGCTTTGGCTGCCTTTGAGGCATCTAATGTATTTTTCAGGCTTTCATTTCAGCTGGCTGTTCATTGCTAATGGTCGGAGGAGAAAATGCCAAGCATTTATCAAGTTAAGGCTCATGTGAAAAAAACATACCAGGAAACATGCATACTGGAGCCAAATAAATCACATATTTTAACAACCATTGAGCATGGTTTTGCTGAAAGAGAAGACATGGAATTTAACAAATACTCCATCTTTCCATACTGGACATTTGAGAAGACATAGAATCTTTTTTTCCCCAGTTAAACATTTATCTTCATGCCTGATCCCTGCAAGTAAGATCAGAATCAGGGCCATTGTTCCTGAAATAACGCAGGTTATAAGAGAGGTAACTCGAGTATTGGGACTTGAACGTGAAAACTTTGCTAACTCCAGGCTACTATTAGTTTTGCACCCTGCCAGTGAGTAAAGTACGGATTAGACTCACAGAAATACCCCCAGCTGTGCTCATGCCTTTGGGGTGGATTTAGATCAGACTGATTGTTCCATTAAACTTCCAGTCTGGTGAGAAGTCACACTAGTAATTTGCATCTTCATGAAAGAATTAGCAGAGCTGTGGCTTTGAAGTTCAATTATCCATGTACATGTTTAAAGTAGAATATTGGAAATGCATTGTGCTGTTTGCACAGCTGCAGAGAGCTAAATACACGGGGTGTCTGCAGGTTTGCTATCAAACTTTCTGCACAGCCAGGGAAACAAAAGGCTACTGTGAAGTCTGCAGAAGATCTAAAGCTGTGGGAAGGCATTGAAGAAGAAGTAAAGCAAAGGAAGTTTATAAGTTCATTTGTGTACATTGTGGATAAATTCCACAGGCCACTTAAGTGTTATGTTATAAGGTGCCAGCTGCAGCTCTACAGTTAAGGGTGAATTGAGCTTTGAATTTAAATCAGGGGTTCAACTTCATTGTTTATGTGGATTATGTGGATTCCTGTTTTTTTCCATCTTGTCTTGAAATTTACAGTACTTGCTGTTTGCATACATGATGGATTTTCCAGACCCAGGGACTCCTCTCAGAAGGCAGGGGGTGGATGGTAGTTTGGCTTTTTAAAGCCTCTTCCTATGGACCTGCCTTAGCTTTTCATGTTGGAACACCTTGTGCAGGGATAGGGGAAGCCTGGAGCTGCAGCTTCCACCTGGCATGCCCCCAGGGCATGGTAGCATCTGTGGGCCTGGTAGCAATGAGATCACTTGCAAAAGCACTTAAAAATTTGCTGTTATTGGATTGTGCACCCCATTGAGAGAGATTCCACAGCTGAATGGGGCTCTGGAGAAGCCACACACACTAGATTATCCATTATGAAACAGCATACACTGAGAGACAACAGAACATTAAACAAATTGGTCCAGGTAGGCTGCAGCTACTGCTGTCTATGCAAGGCACTTGATATATGCATTATTGTATGTCCTTCATTCTTACATAATTGCCATAATATTTAACAGACCGCTCTTAAATTGCTTGCTGCCACTGTACTACATTTGGCTGCTGGTCATTTTTGCAGAGAACAGGAGAGATCACTGCAAAAGAGATAGGCATGACACATAGTATTTATCTGAGTGATGAAGATATTTTGAGATGACTTTTACATTTATTGCTAGTGACTGATCAAAGTTCCAGCTTGGCATCTGAGTATTAGCATTTCTGATTTGCTGGCTGCCTACCTCTTAATCAGAGCAACATCTTAACATTAAAGATCCTGCAGCCTGTGGCACTTGTTATGGGAACATACTTTGTCGAAAGCCTAAGAGAGATGGATCTAATCGCAAGGAAACAAAAATATTACAGCTCTGATGTTATCAAAAATTAACTGACTGCTTTTGAACACACTACTTTTCCTATAGCAAAGACAATTACTAAGGGAAATACAAGTGAGGAAGGTTTTTTGAAATGCAGCAAGTAACTAAGGAAATCTCATGTATGAAAAGCCAGGGTGTTTTGTACAATTTCATGCATTGACGAATCTTTGCCAAAAGGAACATAATTCCTTAAGTTCACAACTGTACATGTAATTAACTACATCAAAATGATAACCCACAGGAATTAAGGAGTTTGCCCCAAATCTTGATCCTCTTGGGGCTTGTGGCAAACTATTTGTTATGCAATGAGCCTAAAACGTGAAGAGAGTCAGATCTGATAAGTTCATACACAGTGTATTTAGATAGCAGTGCCTTTCCAAACAAAAAAAAAAAACCCACTGGAAGATATAACAAGGTGTTTATTTGATTGAAATACTACTGATCCCCCTAACACTAAGTTCAGGGTTAATCAGATTTACTGCAGTTTATTACTTTTCGTTTATGAATTATTGGAAAAACATCAGATCCTGCTGCAGTCAAAGCCACTGAGTAAACTGCAGATCAATATAAAAATTGATCCGGTCTCTTTCCACAGAATATCTTCCTTTTGGAGCAAGAGTAAATGTTATACAACTTAAACTAAACCACTGCAAAGAATATTAAGATTATAACTGATTTCTGGCAACTGCTATAAAACTACATTTGCACTATGGCACCATAGTCTTGATACATTTCTTTTTGATGATTAATGTTGTTGTAATCCATGGTATTGCTATTGTCTCTTATGTTCAGCACTGCAAAAAAATGATGTCTTTTCTGTGTTGTAATTTCTTTAATATTCAATAGTGCTTACATCGCTATTGAAGTTTTCCATAATTTTATTATTGGGAGGAATTCTGTCTGGCAAAGAAAATCGTAAGAAACAGCAATACTTGATAAAAAAAAGTTCAAAGTGATTCAAAGAAGCCCATCTCAATCCTGCAGCCCACTTCTCCCAGTGGTTAGAGATAAAAGATGGGTTTTGTGATATACACAAAGGGCTAATAGATCAAACTAATGTTGAATGTGATACCATTGAAAGGTCAGATGATGCCCACATCTGACTTCTTTACAGGTTTGTTCCTGACCTATCATACTTAAATTAATACTTTGCTGTTATTATTTATTAAATGAATACTTTAATTATTTCTTAAATAGATATGAAGTGGCATTTGCATGCCTTGCTGCTTGCTACATGTAGAACAACTGTGTCTTGTCACAAAAGTCAGGGGGAAGGGTACCATAACTCTGTAGGAATAACTGCAACATCTACTCCTTGCACTCTGCCCTGCTATGATTTATGTCATTTTCCTTAGCAGTTTACGATCTACACACTATTTGCTAGCTACACAAATCATGTTTGTCAAACTTGCAACATTATTGCTCTGTTACAATGAGACTTCACCTTGTATTTTATTATTAACCAAAACCACTTTGACAACTTAAAGTAAGGGTCTGTCTTTATGATATGTTTGCATAGTTAGTCAGGCAGAAAGTGGAGGCCATGCCACATTACAGATTTGCTCACTTCCATCTGAACAGTTCCAACTGTAAATACTAAACATTTTTATTAAGTTATTTGTAGGCAATCCACAGACACAAAATAGCTGAGAGAGGATTTGTATACACTAAACCAAAGATCCATTTAGCCCAGTATGCAGTCTCCGGTGGGTATCAGATTTATCACAAGAGGCAAATATGAAATAACAGTCCTATGAAAGTCCTCTTTTCAGGACTAGGATTGTTTCCTTGGCCTAATGGTTTAATTATGTTGTAAAAAGCTTGAACTCCTAACTACAATAACCTCAAACATTTTGATTATCTATACAACTAATTTGTTTTTCTGAATTCTACTAAGCTCTTAGCTTCAGCAAAACTCTCTGGTAATAGGTACCTGGAGGTAGTTTAAAAGGTCATCGGTTATAAGCCTATGTCATGGGAAAAATCCTTTGTATGCATGCTAACAGCTCCTGAGGAGCTGGATCAGCTCCTTTCCTCAGTCAGTCCTCCCTCCCTCCCTCCCTCACTCACTTTCACCACAGACCCCTTTACTTGTTGCCATACCAAATTAGATTCAGGCTTCCTTTGAAGAAAATTACTATTATGCAAAATTATTACTACTCAATGCATGCTATTCTATTCTCTCAATACTTTTCCCTTTCTTCAATAAAGATATATTCCCTTTTCTCAATGAAATGTTTTGCTTCTCTTTCCTTGAAGCAAACCCCAGATACCCTAACGTGGATGACTTATTTTTTCGATAGCATCATTTGTTGACTGAGGCACATACATGGAAAGACAGGTAAATCAGTCACACTACAGCAGTGAAACAGAGCATGGTGCTTCTAAAAGCCTGACTTTAACACTAGGGTTTTCCCGGCTTCACCAATCCTGCATTTTTTTGGAACTTAAGCCAAGTTGCAGCATTAGCCAGTACACTGCACAGAACCGTGGGACAGAATGTCTGACATACCTGACTGTTCATCTGCCAGCAATCAGGGATACAGAAGATCTGGCGACTCATGAGGAAAAAATATATTTCAACAGTATTGTCTAAGTTGTCTAAAGGAAATGCAGTTAACAGAAAATAAATAATGTGCATAGCCTCTTGCAGTGTGCTAAACATCAAATTAAGCTCCCAGTGAGAAAAGGCTCAGAGAGCAAAGATGTTTGTCCTGAAATGCACACAAAAGGGAATGGCAGCTATAAAGAGCATAGTTCCAAGTTAAAAAATGGAAAGGGTGAACCTCACCTTGCAATTCCATCAGAACTGTCCTTCTTCCAAACTGAATGTGACTTCTGCAATACAGGTCTTCCTAATAAAATGTCTAATGAACCGTGCGTGGGGCACAAACCCTGCTGAAGCAATGACCCCTCCTTCAAAAGTGCTGGTGCCAGGACTGCTCTAAGTCCCAAGGAGCAGTTGGAGGGTGTCATTTGGATGGTAATCCTGCAGCAGGGCAAGGAGACAGCTGGATGGGTGGCATGTCAAGTCATGGCACACAGCTGCTTCCTAACACCACAGGAGGGAAGGGGAGGTACAGGGAAATTGCCAGCATGGAAAAATTAGCTATCAGAAGCACCAGATGATCTTTGTAGAAGAAAAGTGTGTTGTAACACCTGTAGGTACAGAGGGTGCACTGTGGACATAGTTAAAAGTGGTTATGAATAGTACACTGTACTCACAAGTGTAACAAATACCATTAAATATCATTAAAATACTCAGTAATACGCTGAGAAGAGCTGTTAAAAAAGTGTGCAAGGTGCATGATTGAATTAGGACAATTTCACCATCTCATTTCTTGCACATAAGGTTCTTTCTATTCCTAGCCCCCTTAAAAGGTGAGTTTTGTTTTCTGACTCCTTACGGGGAAAAGGAAAATAGAAAAAAGTGATTCAGTTGGCAGAAGTTTGGTACCTGAGAGAATTTATTGACATTGAGTCAATAAAAAAAATCTCTACATGTTCTACATGCTTCCTCACCCACCATTCTGTTTCATGAAGGTGATACGTGGATAAAATTATACAGTTTAATTGGATTTTATTATCTATAAACTGCTAAGTAGGTCCTGAGGTGTTTGGAAATAACCTGTAAAAGGAAAAAGCACCTGCAGTAAAGAGCACAAAGAACGTAATTCTTTTCTTATTTACTACTTGGAAGTATTTTAAATCTTGTTTTTATTTCCAAGTGATTTCAGTCTGCAAATGTACAATGTACCATTATAACAGCTGCAGATGATATTAAGAGAACTGAATTGCAAGTACATTTTGGAGCACCGCACTGAATCATCGATGAGTGCTAGAGAACTGTTCTTCCATTATTTTAAATGTGTACACATTACCAAATAAAAGAAAAATATTGTGTATTATTGATATTATATTGCAGCACAGTAGGTAGGTTGCACAGAAACCAGAAAAGAATAACCAGAATAACTCAGTAGTTAAATTATTTTAATAAAGTTTATACACATTAATTTGTTACCTGAAAAAGATTACAAGAACTATATATGTGTGTGTGTATATATATATACACACGCACACACACACATATAATCTACTATATATGATCTACTCCAATCTCACAAGGAATTGCATTACAATAAGTGCATTACAGAAGATGCTTGGAATTTGCATGATTTGTTTATTTATAGTTCAAGCATTGTAGGCTTCTCTAAATGAAATAAAATGCTCAGTTGTTTGGACAAAGATGCATAAACTATCACAAATACATTAAAAAGTATCTTCAATAAAAGCCTACTAGGCTCCCTGAATGAATGGTGGTAAGGGCCGTAAACTTTCATTTTTAAATGAATTCTGGAATATCAGAGAAACATTCTCATGCTTAAGTGCAAGCACACAGACTTTTCTCTAACATGGGAGTATTATTCAGCAATGGAATGATGGAAATGCCATAATATGTCATAAACGCAATTAAATATTTTTTTCCATTAGAAGACTGCTTGGAGGCACAAAGATGAATTTATTACAGTAGTGCTTTCACAGTTAATGCCTGATAGCATTTTAATTTAAAATTTGTTTTTTCCCATGGTTTGTAATTCAATGAATTTGTCCTGAACCAAAACACAGTTCTCAAGAACTAATGTTAGGGACCTCATTTAACCAAATTACATTTAAGTATGAATTTTAAAAACCGTAGGAAACATTCTCCATGCCTAAAACACAATCACTCAGGACAGGTGGGAAACTGGTATCAGAGTCAAAATCCAGTTTATGCTCTGGAGCAGGTTAAACAGTACCTTTTCAGCAACATCATGAGAGTTGCCAGTCTGGCACTGAAAATCACCAGCCCTTCACACAGGAACCACTGCTGTTTTACCACTAAGAAGAATTATTGCCACTGGGAAAACATGAGTGATCATCCATGCTGCAAGGTGTGAGACATTAAAACACAAAGGGTTTTCTGTCCTCTATAGAGTCATCCACCCCCCAGTAACTCCTCTTAGATCCCTGCTCACTGGCTGTGGGATAATTCACAGGCTTCCACTTCCCAGTGACTTGCCCAGTTTTCTACACAAAACCTATGCTAGAAACAAACCCCACCAACACTCAACCTACCTGCCAAAGAACAATTCAGCTCCCAACTTCTTCTTCTCTCTTCTCTCCTCCTTCCAAAAGATGTTCATCTAACCTGGAAGTTTTGACTCAGCACCAGAAGTATTGATACAACATGTGGAATATTTCAAAGTGGAATATTTTGATTTAAACTAAAGTCAGTTAAGTTTCATCTAAGCAGTTGTGGGTTTTGTAACTTAGACAGAATGTCCCTCTGGAAACATTTTCTTTCTCTGATAGCATATTTTCCTTAAAATAGTGTTTTTCAGACACTGTCCTTTCTTTGAAAATGGTAATGTATTGTGTGAAATACGATATGCGCTGAACAGATGTCTCTTCTTCTCTTTGGAGTTTTCATTTATCTTAAAGCCAAGGTCAAGCAGAGAGCTGGAGCCAGCTCTAAATTAGCAAGAGTTTTGACTGTTGCAAAGTTTCATAACATTAAAATTATACCTTGGAAAATAATAGAGCATGCATAAGATTTCTGGGACAATTTATACATATGCATGTAAGTGGGAAATATATTCTGTAACCAGCCTTTGTCTCATTGCACGTGATTAATGGAGATCACTCACGCATGTTGCCCAGCCTGATAAAGGATGCTTGCTTTCTAAAACACCAAAATGAGTCTTAGAGGGTTATATCTGAACATATTTTCGGTATCATTATTGGCAAATTAAGCCTCATGCTGTTTACTTTTTGGTTTATTCAATAATAAGTAGGAGCAGAAATATTACTAAGTAACACATGCTAAGCGTTTGATGGCTGTTGTGCTGCAGAACTAGTTTTCCTAGCTTGGACTTTGAACAGACCTTCCCTGCTGCCCTTTAAGTGTGTGGAATCTCTCAATACCCACTACAGGCAAAACGAAGATTTCCTTGTTTCAGAAGCAATATTCTAGTACCAGGCTTAATAGATTTCAAAAATAAAAAACCCCTATGATTTAAAGAAGAGGCTTTAATCCATGAATCTCCCACTTAAAACTCTTGAATTAATAGCACAGACTGTGCTTTTCCAAGGAGTTAATCCACTGAGTTCCCACTGCAAGCTAAAACATTTGACATTTGGCATCTACCAACCCTTAATCAAATCCTTCAGTTATGGTATATAAGCACCTTTTCTTGGCCCAAAGAAATTGCCTCCTGCAGAGGCTACTTTATGACCCAATAGGTACTGTGGCCAACACAAATTCAGGAAGAAGCAAGGCTACTCCATGGGAGAGAGCACTTCTTGCCATGTCTGTGCACCAGGCGCATGCTAGAAGGGTGAACTCGTGGCCTGTATTTTCCACCATCCTGCTGGAACGAGGTATAATCTCTGCTTTTATGCTTTTCAGTCCTGGGAATCTTGCCAGGCTAATCTGTTCTGCACGGATTGTTTGGGCCGCCTCTGCCCCTGCTAAATCAGCGTTGAGGCACTCGTTGTTTTCAGTCCCTGCTGGCTGTGCCTCACCAAGAGCTTGATATACCTCCAAAATCTCAAGCTGAGCTCCTCGGCATGTCTGGAAGCCCTTTGCTGTTTCTGTCCCACGGTATGGGGGTCATACCCCTTATGGGGTCATTCCAGCATGAGCTTATAACTGCCAGGATATTAAGCCCAAATCTAAGTGTTCATCCGAATATTAGACTGCTTCATCCAGCCATAAACACATTCCTGTTGATGTGGGCAGTTAACAGCTCCAAAAAAAATGCTGCTTTTAGAAGTTAAAATGCATTTGAAAACTTTGGACCAAGGACACAGAAAGGTAGAATTCCTAAAATTTCTAACCATTTGGAAAAGCCCAAGTCAGGTGTAGGTCAAGTTAGCAAGCTCTGCTAGCATCGGTTCAGGCCTAAATACAAGATTACAGGAACCAAAAAGAGATCAATCAGTATGAAAATAGGCATCAAATAAAAATACACACTTTTAGAGTAACATAACTTCTAATTTATTATTAGAAGTTGATTGGTTATTGATTAGAGAATTTCTTTGAGTTTTCTTTATTATCCTTCATAATAAAGAACGAATCCATGCAAAATACAAATTAGAATGTGATTTTTCTGTGAAGAATGGCTTTCAAAGCACAGGCTACTCATTCCTATATTTCAGTGCTTTCCAGATAATTATCTTGCTTAAAACATACTCACCATATTCCTAATTCTGTACTCTCTATCTCTTCCCCTTGGGCTTTCACACTTTAGTAATATGTGCTTAGTGCATTTATTTAATTTTCCTTGAGTTAATTCTATTTTCCATAGTAAGACAGATACTAAGGTGTGAGAAATCTTATCCACCAATCTCTGCCACAGACTTTAACCAAACCCTGAAGGGCACTACAGAATATGCAGATATGAAAACTGGTTAACTACTAGCTGCCCTTTAAAATTAATTTGTGGTTCTTCTCACCCACAGATGGAGCTTTCCCTATAATATTTCTCCTCATGATTCTCCTTCACGGTTCACAAAAGTGTTTCCAAACAGAGTAAACATGAGACAAATTACATGCTCCAAAAACAGTCTGGACAGTGTTTATGCACCTATCAATCATTCTTGTGAAAGTTCCAAGGACCTTGGTAACAATATCCCCTAAGCCAGTGGGACCAGACCGCCATCCAGAACTGCATCCCTGGATACTAAGTGCACGGCCCCGGGACAGGCAGCCTCCTTATCCACTACCATTTTTGCCCAGTGACTACCTTGGGCTGGCTGTTTTAGTGGTGCACAGTGGCATTATAGCAAACTGAAGAACAGGTAATGCAAATTGCATCAGTCCATTGGCAGCACTGTGTAAATTAAGCCAGGCAGGGTACACTTGGGGACCAGCCAGAATACAAAATGTACTACAGATCGTCTCATCAAAATGACTAAGATCTTGGACTACAACTCAGACTAAACTCCATTTAGAAAAGGAAACAAGACATAGCTATGCATTTATAGCTGCACCAAGGGATGACTTTTACAATACCATTTTCAAAGAATGGAGGAGGAGAAAGACGTGCTCAGATCTTATTTTTGCTGTTCTCTGAAATGTCCTGCTTCTTAGATACAAGCTGAGACATGAAGACCAGGAGACCAAGGAAATGGAAACAAGAGCAATGTTCATTTTGAACAGCTGATTCTCTGCTTCTGAAAAGAGCAAGTTTCCTGAGGAGTGGATTTCCTAGGGCAATGAGCAATTTTTAATTAGAGTCAGGGAAGACCAGCCAAGGGACCAGGCTCTTTTCTATCAAAACTAGCGCATAAGAATGAAACTGGCTGTTCTGGCTGAAAAAACAGCCAAACTGCAATGTGCTTCTAACTACTTGGGTCAACATTGGTCAACATCCAGGAAGCCAAAATCACCTGCCATTTTTATATATATTTTTAGGTATTTCATAAGCTAGCATATATTTGTGGTTGGGGTTTTTTTTCTACTGTTTCAAGATTATGCCAGGTGAAAGAAATTAAAACACAGGTAAGTAAAACAAATGATACTTTTGTTTTGAGGAAATATAGCTTTAAGAGTTTCCTCTATGTTTAGTCTTTGCCATAAGATCACCTAGTAAATCAACAGAAAGAAGGAAATAATTGGTTTTTAATGTTTCAAGAAAATTAAATGTGTCACCAGTAATTTTTACTGTCTCCCCCAAATTCTTCTGGGTTTACTTCTCTGCCAGCTCGAGTCAAGGTCTTCTGCTGGCAGGATCTTGCACTTCCACATCGCACACTTTGGTCCATTAGGTTAACTCTGAGAGAAGGTACTAAAAGATGCACATCAAAAACATTACAGAGAAAAAAAAAATTAAGCTCCCTCAGTTCATTCAAATGTAATTTTCCCTTCTCTGGGGTTTTCTAAGTGCTTCAGAAATACTAGGATGAAAAATGGTCCCTTACCATGATTTTACTTTTAGATAACACAATGACCAACTGCTTTCATAAGTATGAATTCTCCAATAGCACCTTCATATAACTAGAGTCCTGTGAGGCTGAGTACCTTATCTTATAAAAAGAGCCCTAAATTGTTACCCAAATTGCTGAGTTAACAATTGCACAGCTGTAGATCTACTTTCCTCATGCCCCCTCAGCCCCTGCCTGATGAATCCTTCTCCTAGACCTCTCTGGAAATAAATGACCAGCCAGATACATTGGCCTCTGATACCTAAAGACAAACTGCCTCTAAATTGCCTTTTTGTTTATCTAGAAGCCTCTCAACTACTCTAATCAGAAACTGTAATCTACAACAGTAGCAGCTTCTACAACTACTGTCGTAAATTGAGTGATTGGTTATAATCTCTCTTTGTAAGAGCATGGATGTGTGATAAGGGAATTGGTGAATCACAGAATCAGTAAGCCATCATCACCAGTTCCTCAGCTGCTTTTACGATAGTTGAGATCAGAAGTTCTGGCTGCACACCCATACTCAGCAAAACTCCACTTGATTGCACACAGTGATCATGATGAGCTCTATTCAGGGAACAGCAGGTCAGAAAACAAATCCCTGTTACATAAATATAGTCTGTAAATACAGTCAATTTATACTTTTGCACACTGATCGTAGACTGCAATTTCCTGCAAAGGATGGCACAGCAAAAGGCTTAGTCTGAGATAAAAGGCAGAAATCTATTTACATTTCTTTGTGTTCACACAGATTCTTCAATAAAATATTTGGAAAGCTCCCTTTTCTGTAGAGACATTTTTGTAATTTTTCATCTGATATGCTTAATTACTTCAGTAAGCAACTTCTCTTCAGAATCTTACTATCTTAACAGCTCTTAAAATCTTTAGCTAAATTTCTTTCTCCCTCCTTTTTTTTGTTTTCATGCCTTCCCTCTTTCACAATAATCTCAAATTTAGGTCAATAGCAGCACACTTCATCAGAATAAAAGATGCTCATCTATCCTGGCCTATTCTTTCATGTTCACAGGCTGGCTGGAGCACCTCAGTCTTATATCCACTGTTCCAGATCTCTACCAGCAGGAAGATCCCAAGTATCTCTTACACAGATAAAAGTGTCTGTAGAAAACTATGGATGACATTTAAAGGTCCCACTTGGGATGAAAGCTGAGGTGCCTTGCAGACCCAGATACAGACGATTCACAGTGCAAAGAATCTACAGTCTGATATAAATCTTGTAGCCAGATATGTAGTAAGAAGGCAAATACAGTCATAAACTGTACCACCTCTGTTGCATATTGGCCTTTGCTAAAATAGAACCAAAGTCAAAGTGACTACCAGTAGGGCGGGGCGTCACCAGAAAAAGGAAGTTAGATGAGAGAAGAGTAAATATTGTGTTGCTTCCTTGGTAAAAGCATCATCCATCATACCTGAAGGAGAGATGTGAAAACAGATGAGGCAATACATACTCTGACATAACAGCATATTGCAGGTTTGCACGAAGACGTAGACAACAGAAAATTTAAAAAATGTCAGGGAGCCTGTGCGTTTCTGGCATTACTTACTTAATCCACTGGGACCCTGCTGACACAGAAACAAAAGTGTATGGGCAGACCAGCAGAAGACAGCTGGTTTTGTGACAATAGCACCGAACACAAGCACAGGGCTACAAAACAACCACAGCTGCCTGTGACAGAACTTCCTCAGTCTCTTGAGTGACTGTGCCAGGAGAGCCATGAGGACACTACTGTCAGGACTAGAAGGTTTCTCCCTGCCCTTTAGAAGTCTCACATTTTTCCTTGCCTGTATCTCTGCACTGAAATGAGCACTTGCGTCTAATAATGATGCAGCCTAGGCTGCAGTGATCATGCACTTGTGGAGTCCAAAGTCCAGAGGGATACGGGACAGGTGAGTAGTATAGTCAGGACTCTAAATTTCAGGAAAGCAGACTTCCAGTTCTTCAAGGAATTACTCAGTAGGATCCCCTGGGACATGGCCCTCTGAGACAAGGGAACGGAACAGAGTTGGCAAATATTCAAGAATGCTTTCCATAAAGCACAAGAGCGCTCAGTCCCCGTATGCAGAAAATCAAGCAGGGAAGGGAAGAGACTGGTGTGGCTGAGTTGAGATCTGCTTGTCAAGCTAAAGAAGAAGAGGGAACTGCACAGGCAGTGCAAGCAGGGACGGAGAACCTGGTATATGTATAGGGACGCTGCCTGGTTGTGTAGGGATGAGGTCAGGAAGGCCAAGGCACAGCTGGAGCTGAACTTGGTAAGGGAAGTAAAGACTAAGAAGAAGGGCTTCTACAGGTATGTCAATCAAAAGAGGAAGGTCAAAGAGAACGTATCTGTACTGATGGTTGGAAATGGTGATAATGTATAAACAGCCAAGGAGAAGGCTGAGGTACTTTAAAACTTTTTTGTCTCAGTCTTCACTGATAACCGCTCTCCTCACCTCTCCTGGGTCATGGGACAACAAGATAGTGAGCAGGAGGGTAAACCCCCTCCCACTATAGAGAAGGACCAGGTTCATGACCACCTGAGGAACCTGAATATATTTAAGTCTATGGGACCTGATGAGATGCATCCCAGAGTTCTAAGGGAATCGGCCAATGTGGTTGCCAAGCCACTCTCCATGATATTTGAAAAGCCATGGCAATCAGGAGAAGTCTCTGGTGATGGGAAGAAAGGTAAAATTGTGCCCACTTTTAAAAAGGGTAGAAAAGACTACCCTGAGAACTACTGACCTGTCAGTCTATTCATAAAGGCTTGTGGTGACAGGATGAGGGGGAACGGGTATAAACTGGAGAGGGGCAGATTTAGACTAGACATTAGGAAGAATTTCTTCACCACAAGAGTGGTGAGACACTGGAACATGTTGCCTAGGGAAGCTGTTGCTGCCCCATCCCTGGAGGTGTTTAAGGGCAGGTTGGATGGGCCTTGGGCAGCCTGGTCTAAAGGGATGTCACTCCCCATGACAGGGAGGTTGGAATTACATGATCTTTACGTTCCCTTCCAACCCTAACTATTCTATGATTCTATGATAATGCGCAAAATGGCAGGATGCTTTATTTCCACCACTGCCACAGGGAGACGTTAGCCTAGATATTGGAAAATGCAAGGCAAAGCTCTCTAATTGCCTATGATATATTCTAAGCCAAATGCAAGATTGCAAGCCAACACTGAACAATAACGAAGACAACATGCTTAAAACACTGCTGAAATGCAAAATTCAGCAGAGAGGAATGGAACTGTAGGGAAATGGAAAATTTTTAAATCTAGATTGATGTGTGCTGCAAAGCTCTTTATACCACCTGGAAATAAGAGCAATAAAAGACCAATATGGTAGAGTGAATAAGTTCAAAAAGTAATCAAGAATAAGAAATTGGCATATGAAAAAAAAAGGAAGCATCTGTTACAGAGAATGAATAGAAATCACATCTTTCTCATCCTGAAGGTATAAAAGATGAACTGAAAGCCTATTCTGATAACACATTGTCCTGGAAAACAGTTATGCCAGGACATCTTGAAGCTTCTGGGATACACAACTAAAAAATTCCTAAGACAATTCCACTTTCCATCTGGCAGGTGAAAGAGCCTTTACCTGGTCCAGGGCTAAACACTGATTAAGACAAGCTTGCAGCCTCCAGGCACCACCAGGTTTGTCAGGAAGAACAATACAAACATAACAATACAAATGTGCAAATACTCATCAGTAGCTATGACCATGTCCCAGTTTCCCACAGTACAGTGTCCTACTGAAGACACGTGGTATCCTTTTACCCCAGTAGGAGGGAGCATGGCTGTGTATCTCAGCTTTAGCTTCAGAACGGCAGTGACAGGGGAAGCTGCAGCTCTCCTGTCCCCAAATCACAGCTAATGCAAAACTTGTGTTTGAAGCCTTGCTAATGGTCTGTGAGTGAAGACTGGAATGGAGGCAAGAGCAGAGGAAAGAAGTGCAGGAGAACAGAGAGTGGATTTGCATTGAGGTCTAATTTGAAGCCTAATGACAGTGGGCAAGACTTTGAGACAGTCTCTCAAAGCAGGAGGACATAGGGTGGCTGAATGAAAGTGGTGATGATTGGGATTTTCCTGTTGTCTCCTGTCCATTTTTGTTCATGATTTTCTTTGAGTAGCTCCACACAAGAAGTTCCTTAGGAAAGGATCATTTATCATATCTGGAGTGATGCTCCCAAATACCACATGTATTTGAAAGAATTAACAAGCATATGGTCGGATTTGTAAATGATAAAAAAGATACAAAACCACCCGTCCCACCCCCCGCTATGTCTCATTTAAATCTGGAACAAGTCCCCTGACTCCCACTCAGAGTTACACAAACCAGAATAGACAAGAGCAATGTCTAGTCCTTTCTTGAGCAATTTTCTTTTCTACTGCATTGAAGATGACATGGTACACACAGCCTTGCACATCTTTGCTTTGCCATTAGTTTGTAACTCATCACAAATTCAGGCATCTTTGTGTCCATAAACATGACTGTCAGATCACTATATGCAGGGTCTCCAGTGTCACGAATTAATCTTGTATGATCTCTTTGCTTTACCGGCTTTATAGGAAATTCTTATCCGCTGTCTGTAAAGTCACTGCATATAATATCCTTTGAAATTCCACTTGTATTCAGGTTTAAGCCTTTAGCTTAGATTGTCTCACTCACATTTATTATCAAATAATCAGTACCAAACCACATTTTTCCAATTCCATATTCTGCACCTCAAAAATCCATTATATGTTGGTGAAGGCCTAAGTGCTACTACACTTGCTGGTTTTTATACAATGTGACACAGCAATATGTAACATCTAATGAGAAAGACAAATGCCAGAAGCAGAGTGAAAAAGTGAAGACAGAGTACAGAGCCATATAACAAAAGCAGCATTGTACTAAATGCCAGTGAGGATAAAAAGGGAAGTTTTAGTACAATTCTCTTTTGTGTTGACATGTATGTTTCTCAGCAATCTTCCTTCCAACTGAAACCATAACTATAGTGAAGTTGAGTGGCATATTTGGAAATCAAATCACACACTTGAGATCAAGCAGGTCATAAGAGAGCCTTGAAGGTGACCAAAACCTTGTGGTATCTCCAACCGCAGTGCTCAAGACTTATAGAAGCTGGTTCTTCCATTCAGCCTGCAGAGGTGACCCTTGCCCTCACCTATGAGTAGTTTTTCATTTCAGGTTTATAGCAGTATGTACAAGGTAGAAGTGAGTTTACAATCCCAATTTTCAGACGAAATTACAGGCATGAGAGAGATTTTATTAACTTATAAACACAGATTCCCAGATTCCTGAAGAAAAATTCCACTTTATTAATTAAAAAATGCAGAGTAGTCTTTTACCTTAAATACATGGGGAAGGCAGTTCATTAGGCAGCAAGGAAAAAGCAGCAGTATAGTGTCCAATGCCATGAGAGTACCTACTTAATCTGACAAATAACTGAAGATCAAATACATTGTGTTTAGCTGTTCTTTTAAGTAAAATGGCAGTTGGTAAGAAAGGATACATTACAGGGAGGCAACATTCCCACAGGCAACCCGGGACAGAATTCTGTCACATAATCACCTGGCACCAAGTCCCTAATCACTTGGTTTCTTTCCTAAAAAGATTCTGTGTGGGAAAGACCTCACGCCCCCATTGACAATATATAGTTATTTAGTATTACAGTTCCTCATCTTCTGCACTGGTGTTCACTGTCTCTGACTGTGACTCCATAGAATAAATATTACACAAAATCAGTGACATTCTCTGTCTCTTTCTGGAAGACGATATGCTCCAAAACTGCATCTTTATAATGTTTTATCTAATTGTTCAGAAAAAAACCCCAAACACCCAACAACAAACAAACAACAAAAACAGGTATTAATATCAAAAAAAAATCCATAATCTTGTCTCGAATACAATGCAAAGTATTGCCAAAGGTAAGGGTCTTATTTTATTCCTGGTGTTTCCTATTAGGATTAGCTTCAAGGCCCGTCTTCAACAAGAGCCAAGGCGGCTTTTCTTTTGTTTTCCTAAATAAGCACTTCATTTTCATCACATCAGACTTATTTTTAGAATATTTGAATAGAATATCTTTAAGTTGTCGGTTGCTACTGTATAAATAGAGGTTGCTATGGAAGGAAAAGTAGCTGTTTCCTAAAGCAACAGTAGCCAAAGAGGATGAAACAGTGATTTATTAGCAGAAACAGCAGACTAAGAACAGCAGTTATCTTCTGCTGCAGTATTTTAAAAATGCAGAAATGCCATCCCCTAATGTACTCAAATTTTAGAAAAATATAGCAGATCGACCACAAATTGGCACATTTTCTAAAAAGTGCAAGAAGGCATTTTCCCTGCCTCTCAAACTCACCCCCTTCTCATTTTGTAGCTCTTTACTTTTTTCTGTTACTCATTTACTAATAGTCTCTTTTTTTTTTTTAGTGTTATTTGCCTACTTCAGAACAATCCTAGGAATTCACAACTCAAGGATTTCACATTTAGAACCACATTACAAATTATCAGCAAGGCTACAAGTTTCCTGTAGCTGCTCAAACCAGAATAGTATAATACAGTTATTTTGGTAGAGATTTGTCAGAAAAAAACGTTTGGTTTCTTTTTTTAATTTAGATCAGATGTTGTCAGATAAGATCACTGGTGCGAAGAATTTGGGGTTTGAGATCTAAAATTCTTCACTGGAGCGAGCTCCTGAAGCCCTCAACTTAAAGGATGGACTCAGTAATTCCACAGCTGGAGATTACCATTTTGTCCATTCTTATTCACTTACTGGCACAAGAACAATCCTCTGCACCCAGTCAACTAATGAAGCCACTAGCAGCTGCACAATTTAGCAATGATTATTTTGCTGATGTGATCACTTCAGGAAACTGGCTGCCACACACTGTTCTGGCCACAGTCACTAGAAGATAGTACAACAGCAGAGCTCCTCTGGGAAAATAAAGGCTTAGGACTTGTCTACACAGGAGACAGTTCAGGATGGTTTTTCTGAATTAGCTAGAGATTTGCTATGGATTAGCTAGAATCATAGAAAACCTCTGAATGTACGCTTTTATTTTATTGTCCTAATTCAATTGGACTAACTTACTTCAAATGTTTTACACAGCTAGTGATGACAGACCAAGACTTGAAGCCATGTAAGGGTATCTAAAATAGTCTGCTGATGAACACAGCTCCTTCCCCCTACCTCCCCTTATGCCTCATGAATATCAAATCCCATAACAGAACACAGAATCAAGAGCAGACAACTTTAATGGAAGAAACTGAGTTCAAGGATGATAGGCATCTTCAGAAAAAAGTAGTCAAAGCCAGGACTTCCACATAGCGTGATCATCAGACAAGCCTAGATCATGATATATTTTAAGCAATTGGGAGCTAAGCATCTTTGAAGCTAGCCTAAATTACAGCTATCTTACCACCAGCTTCTTTGGGACAGAATTCATCAGACGCTGGGGCCAGGCTTCCTAGGATTCTCTACAGAGAAAGAACAAACTCTAGTATTGAGCAGGAACCAAGTACCTATTCGGCTATGCTAGAAGCGGGCTGGGACTTTACAATGAGATAAATATAGGCAGTTTACGACCAAAAGCAAACAAAGGAAAACCAAGGCCAGGTTGAATGGGGCCTTGAGCAGGCTGATCTAGTGGGAGGTGTCCCTGCCCATAGCAGGTCTCATCCAACTCAAACCCTTCCATGATTCTGTGATTCTATCCAAATTTGTACCTTGGCCCGGTAACTCAGCAAGCACTGAGAAAAGAACCAGCCTCATCACACAGTCACACTAGGGCTTCCAATTCCCATCCTGACAGGAGCAGTTCTAGGATGTTCACCATTTCCTTTTTTCAGAATATCAGGACAAGCCTAGGAACTCTAAGGAGATTTTTTAGCCACACAGAGAAGATGACAAAAATTTAACACTGTTTTAGCAGAGTCTTCAGAGTAAAGCTGGGGCAACCCTCGGCATATAGTGGAGGTTTAAGTGAGCAGAGACTGTGAAGCCTTCCTTTACTTCCCTTTGTGGAAGTCCCTGAAAGCAAAAAGTTCTAGAAAGCAGAGAAGGTGGCTAAGAGCTGAAGTGGTATGTTGCCTAATCTGTCCAGTTTCTCAAAGGTACTTGAGGAAAGATGCAAAGTGCTGGTATAAAGGAAAGTCTGATGAGCTTGGAGGAAGGTGCTACAGACCTAAGAGTCCTGGAGATCTATTCACCCTTTGACCTGCAAATGCTCCTGAGTGTCCCAAAGGGTGAGGCTATGCAGATGGCCAGGAATCAAAACAGACCCAAGGTTATCTTCCTAAAATGTAGTGCACTCTTCTTTGTGCACAGCAAGCCTCAGAAATATCAAAATTAGTCTTCAGAAGAACATAAAAAACTCAACATAATGTGCAAATGGACTGTCGCACTCACTGTGATCTTGCACAGCAACAAAATTAGAAGGCAACAGCAAGCAACAAAGAAAATTACAGCTAAAAAATACTAACATTATCCTCTTTCAATACGTATTGTTAAAATGAACATTTTTAATGGCTGAAGAGATGTGAGCCCAGATGTTATTGCCGTATGTCTTATGCAGTTCATGATTACGAACAAACAGCAGAATACGTATAAGGCAATCTAAAACGGTATGGATACAAGCCCAGCTGGTGTCCCCATATGCCTTATGAATTCCATTTTTAGGAGCACAGCAGCATATAGCATTAGAGATGCTTCTTAAACATCTCATTTATAAATAGAGTGGAGCTGTTTCACTGAAGTACACACTGAAAAGGTCCACAAGGCTTATAAAACCGGCTGCATTCAAAACTACTGCAATGGTTCAACCATGGTGGTTTTATTAGGAACCACTGTGTACCAGAATACTCCCTCAATGAGGGATCATGCTTGTTTGTCATATGCTCCTCACTAGATTTTTTTTTAAAAGTAACCACCAAAAAATCATCTTAGTCAGAAAATGCCAACTTACTTTTGTCAAACTGCTCCTTCTGAAAGCGTTTTCTGGTCCAGAATGGAGGAGCAAAGGCCTAAGCTCCAGAGCAGTGGAAAATTACAAGTCTACGAGAGGTAAATTCTTGCTACTTCTGAAAATCAAATGAAGCAGGGTAGGAGCTTGGTCACTCCACATCTTGGGGATAATTCTTCACCAACCAGCTGCGAACTCTTCTGCAATACAGCTCTTCCTCTCCTGCTTTTCAGTTTCACCAGAACCACCCCTAAGGGAAGTTAGTTAACTCAGGAATTCATGGCTGATTGTAAAAATACATCACCAAATGCAGTTGACTGAAAAAACATCATTTCATTATACATACACTATCAATCAAAAGAGAGCAGATATTTAAAAAAATACACTACATATGAATGAAAAATTATTTTATTTAAAAATACATTATACAGCAGAGTGTCTCTCTTTTTGTTTTCTCACTGCTGGTTCACAGAGATAATATGATAAATTTAACCCAAATATTTTACTGGGAAATATCCTGAGAGAGAAGGAGACCAGTTACAAGCTGATGAGATACAGTACACTGAAAAAGAGTCATCTCTTTTAACATAAAAGAATCTCTTCGTAATCTTATAAATCAGATATAAAAAATGCAGGTTTGCTACCATGCAAAAATGAGTGAAGATTTCGTTTAAATCTGCACATAGAGAAATCATTAGTATCTTGGACCCTAGCATAATTGTGCCTAACACGGTGATACCAACTTTGGACCTACTACAATTTTGTAAAAACACTTGATAATCTAATAAAGGTGGATTTTCAATCACATAAGTTAACACTGTAGCTAAGGGCTCTATTCTAGGACTTTTCTCCCCACTGATGTATATCTTTATTCTCTGATTCTCAGCTGAGCACACTGACTTTGTGAGATATACTCTATTTTACTCAAAGAGGACTTGACCTTTCCCTGTTTACCACGTACTAGTTAGATGGTTGTATTTAGTGAAAACAGCAGTCAAATTACAGATAAAAGGCAGGTGTCACCTGGTTGACTACATAGGAATGCATAAATATTCATCACAGAAAACAGGTAACTGATTCTGCAGTCTTATGCTTCAAACACCTTCTAACAATGATTAATGAACAGGAAATACACTGAATTATCAAAAATTTAAGGCCTAGAGTGTTCAACAGCCCGCACTGAAAATTACTACTGTCAGTGTGTCTACAGTGCCACTGCCAGAGTAGAACTCTCTGGCAGATGTTAAGAGTATCTTCAGCATCTACAATATTCAGATCCATTTGGTGCTCCATTTTTATTAGGCCAATTTCACTATGAAGAGTCAGCAAGGCTGCCTTTTGAAGGGGAGGTCCAAATTGATTATTCACAGCGATAACAGAGATATGATAACAATGCTGGATGTTGAAGAAAAATCAGTTTGAGAACACCACACAGTGTCAAAGGATTTTTTTTTTCCCCCAAGAACACAGCCTTAAAACACCAATAGATATAAAAAGATTTGTAAAGAGTTAAGTCTCCTATAAGACAGTAAGCCTGTCCTGGTCACATTAGCTGAAGAAAATTCATGAAGCCGTTATGCTTTTTCCATGAGTGCTCCAATGTGAAAATGGAGAGTAGAAACTCCTATGCACTTTTCTCACTAAGCCAGTGACTCTCTTCTTATCTTAGCACTCATTCTCCTAGCACATCATCAGGGAATACAACAAATATGAGAAGATGCAGGGTTCCTTGAATAATTTGTTTAAATGATTTATGAACATCATGGTTTCCCATCAGTTAAGCTGAGCTAAGAATGGAGCCCTTAACCTTTCAGGGGATGTCATTAGTAACAAAGAATATATCAATGATCAAACTTTCTATATTATTTTCATTTCTTTTAGCCTAGATACATATATATCATCCAAGACATTCAAGAACTACAAAACAACATTTCAACTACAATTATGTCAGGAAAATATCCAAATAAATAAACTTTTAATTATGATACAATACTTATTACAGTAAAAATTGGCATTTTTTTCTCTTGAAAAGCAGAAGCACCAGTCTTACATATAACATACTGTTTGAATGATATCTTACATGGAATACAGCGTAGTACAATGTGCAAACGGCATTTTCATACAGAACATATTTGTCTAGTTTTTATACACTGAAATCGCTTCAAATGGAAACAAGTTCATGCTGAATTAAAAATGTAGATTTTAAAAAGCAAAGTCAAATCAAAATATGAAGTACTGTTGGAATAGCTACATGAACCATTAAAAACAATGAGAAGTCAAATAGAGGGTATCGTCAGATAAAAGTAATTAGTGCTCAGTTTGTCCCATTCCATCAAAAAGTAAACAGTTAATATTTTTGCTAGAAAGTAAAGTGACGTTCTAATATTTAAGAATTCTTCAAAATGTTGATATTGGAATGATGTAAAAATCAAGTCAGCAATAGGACTTCTAAAAATTTCTTAGTTTTGATACACTGCAATTATTGTGTGTGGGCTGTGAAAAGAGATGAAGTCCAATGGAGTGAATATACATCAGCGTCAACATCATGTGACTTCTGCAAAGGCCGTGATGTGGTTCTATGAGTTAAAGGAAAAACAAACAGATAAAAACCCAGAAATCACACAGACAGACATCAGTCAACATGGTGAAAATTTCTGCCTCTTGTGCTTTAGTGACAGACTTAAGCTTGGAGAATATTGCAGGATGTAAATAAAAGTGGTTTTCACTGCACTGTTTTCACTCACTCCCATAGCAATTCTGTGTTAACCACTAAAAGACTGGTTATGTAAGTATTCTGAGTTAATTAATTAAGTGCAATGGGTCTACAATATTTTAGTTTTAGGTGGGTTTTTTAAATTAAGAAACAATGTGAACAATTGAGTTAGCTATACTTTTGCTGCTACCTCATTTATAATTTAAAGGAAAATTCCTAGAAATTAAACTTAGTTTCTGAGCTATTACAATATTCTGTTTCTGTGTGAATACAATTTTAATGCTGCATTTTTTTAAAGAGCTCAATGACACACAATCAAGTCACAAAATGATAAAACAAAATTGCACTCCGTGGCTGAGAAAATTCTTCAAAATTTCTTTTTCCATATAACTACCCTGACCTCTTTGCAACATTATTCTCCTCTTTTCTTCAGTGGGATGCTCTTACAAACAGGAAGATTTGTGTCAGAATGTGAAATACCACGTGTGACTCTACATTGTGAAACTGCAGCATCCTAAAGAGCGTTGCTACTTTTTCATGTTCTTACCTATGCAAGTGTCTCAGCAAACAATTGGTAGGTGTGGACAAAAACTGCTCAGTGACATGCGAGATCCAGAGGAACCGTACGTTCCCTTTAGGCACATGGTACCCTTGGCTGCCACCATTTTTGATAAAACATGCAACGTGTGAAATTAATAAAGAGAATCTTGATGCTAACCCATGTTAGCATCATGTTGATGTTTCCCAGCACAAAAATGCACAGAGGGAAACAATGTCATGCAAAGCACTGCTGGTTCTAGGATTTCTCTCATCACCTCCACTCCTGGAGCAGATCGAAGTCAGAAAGAGGAGGTATAAGCTGAAGATGAGGGAGGATGTAGATAACTTATGGAGAGTGGGATATGTCTCTTTTTTTTTGCTTAAGGAAAGTTGTTTTAAGTTCTTCAGAAAATCCCTTATCACACACCATAGAAAGCACTGGAGAGAAACAGTGGCCAACACGCAAGATTATATTTCTCAGTTCCTCTTTAAACCGTCTGGATATTTGCCTGTTGGTCTGTCCAGGGGGAGGCAGGCTCCTTTGATTTTCGCATTACAGAAAGGAATTTAGGACTCTGAGTAGGAGCACTGGAGAGTTGTCTCTTATTCCCCTCCTCTAGGAAGGTCAGCAGCTTTGCTCCCTCTCTCACTGTGCCATAACTGTACAGTATCCAGGAGGAGGAGCTCTCTTCCCCCTTCTTTATAAAAAGCACTTTAGCTCAATGTTCTTGCTATATTTTATGACACCTTTCGTAAGAGACCACCAACAAATAGTAAGCACCTATATATATTCTTCTCCAAAGCAGAATGAAAATATTTTAAACAAATAACAATGATTAAACCATAGCCAACAGATTTTTTAAAGAAGCATTGAAAAAAAAAGTCAGTGTGCAACTTTCCATAGAAATGTTTTCAGTAAACAGTATTAGCAAATACCATTGTTTCCAGATTTTGAATATGCAGAAGAAAAGCAAAATTAGATTTTCTAACTGGAAAACAAAACATTAATATTTCAAAGCATGTGAGTTGGCTGGTCATCTGCTTTAATACAGGAAAGGTGATATACTGACTCTGGCGTTGCTGTGAGGCTATGCTAACATTTTCTTCACAGTACTTATTTTATTTTTCCTTATTTAGACCTGAAAATTATCCTGTCAACTTAAACTAGCATCAGTCAAAAAGTAATCACTTTGTTGATGATAAAATGGTTTAAAACTGAGGAATTAGAGGAAAAAAAAATCCTCACTATTTATTCCAATCGATTTCTTCAAGTCTTGTTATATGCTGTCCCTTTCTCGAAGTGACACACATTTGTCTGTGATGCAGAGAAAAAAATGCTCTTTCACGTGGCATTAATTCAGGACTGGCTAACTATTGCTTAGGAAAGGGGAATGCAGTTCACACTCCCACCAGCTATACTTCCAAAGTGATCAGGTCACCATCCTTGGAAGGGCACATAGAGCTGGGGATATAATAACACAGAAGAAAGGCCCCCTTCCTCAATAAATCCTCACAGAGAACCACTAAGCTACCGATGGAAGAGCTATTGATTTGGACCCTAGTGAAGACTTGTCAATTAATTTCCGACAGACTCATCAGGGTGATGCATAACTAGGTCAAAATTAATCACTTGCTGATGGCAAGAATCATTGCTACAGATTCATGCAACTGTCTGGGTATTCAAACTTTTTTATGTTGTCATCCCAGGCAAAACTAAGAAACACCCCAGTCAAACAGCATCCATCTTGAATAACTGCATTTCAACTCTCTTACTATGTTTTTACTTCTGCTTAGATTTACTGTGACAAATTTCAGTGTGAGACACTAACCACTCTCAGCAAACAGATTTGCACAGATGCAGCAAACAAGCAAAAAACCATGCATAAGACCTCAAGCTTCTCCAGCTCCATGGGAAATAATCCCCCCCACAGACTCAAAAGAATTAGAATACGCTGAGGGTCTGCTCAACAGGTTCAGAAAGAGGCATGCCAGCTTTTTCATTATTCATTCGAAATTGGTGTTAGCACCACATGAACCAAGCATGCTTTATAACCATGCTCTCACATGACTAACAAAAAAAAAAAAGGCGAAAGGCTAAGCCTTGAGTGCAGGTTTCTGGGGGGAATTGATCCATATCTGTTTATCTTCTGTTAAGATTTTAATTCATTTCTGTCTATGAATGATGCTTCAATGCTAAAGCATTGAAAAAAAATTCATGACAACATTTTTTATAGTTTACAGTTTTCAATGTATATATTAAATATTTTTACTTGATTTTTTGTTTTGTTCTGCTTTTATGTATGCAGTTAGAAATATTCAGAAGCAGTCATCATCCTGAAAGAGGGTTTCTTCACTTTTGAAAACAGGAATTTGAAAAATACTTTCTAGTCCTTCACACAGTGGAATTTGTTAAAAGAAGGAGAAAAATACTACCATAGTAATTTAGGCAAATGATAATTTATCATACAACAATAATAATTATCAAATAATTTTCCTGGTCAGCAAAGCATATTTAATGCTTTTACTGAAAAAACCCCAAATTTTCAAAGAAAA
The DNA here is from genome assembly GCA_013389865.1 of Piaya cayana. Classification (NCBI taxonomy): domain Eukaryota; kingdom Metazoa; phylum Chordata; class Aves; order Cuculiformes; family Coccyzidae; genus Piaya; species Piaya cayana. The sequence goes on from WAAB01024278.1 coordinate 142,748, forward strand.
GAGCGAGTTAAATGAAATCTCCCATTTAGAACATTGCATACCTGCACAGAACGCTACTGCCACACTGCACCTGCCTTTGCTACAATTCCACACACAAACACTCACGTGCATTCTTGTGCACATATGTTTATTGCCTTATATGAAGATGTTCAAAATGGTCCATTCCTGATATCCAGGAGAAGAGCCTAATGATGCGTGCTTTAAGGGAGTTTTGTTGCAAAGGATCTTCTTGATTGTTATCAATACCTTGATTCTCTAAAACCTACAATATGTATATTTGAAGAAATCACACTGAATATATTGTTCCATTTCCTATGTTTAAATATTATTTTATTCAAATGTTAGGTGTGGTGACCACAGTTTGCATTAAAACAGAAATAACTCTCATACAATCCCCCAGAAGTAAATTTAAGCAGAAGAGTTGGACATGAATGCCCATTCAAATGCCTGACATCATAGAAACAAATCCGCTTATGGTCCTTTATGAGCTGCCTCTCCTGATTATGTGTTTCTCCACACAAAACAATGTTGTATTCTATCTCCTTAACTTTCTGTTTTAGCATGAAAGAAACATTATGACATAGATATACGAAAAACTGTCCATAAGCTAATGTAACCACACAGACTCTAGCCAGGCCACCCTGGAGATATACATAGACAAACTAAACTACTGTCAGTACGGATATCTGGGTGCACTTCTGGACATCAAGCACAACAGTATTTTGATACTTCTCAATTATAACATTTTGAAGCAACAGAAATAAGCACCAACCCTCTCCCCCATCTGCCCATAGCATGATGAGCCGAAACATCCTTCTGTTTTGCTTTTAGCCTGTGAGCTCAGTGATAGGGTCTCAGTCTCCCTGGAGAGATTTGATCAGGCTCCCTCAGCAAGGCTCCTTCGTACCAAAACACCTAAGACCAAGGCAAGAGCAGTAGCACTGCAAATGAAAATTAAAAATACCCTTTTCACAGAATCACAGAATCACCGGGTTGGAAGAGACCCATCGGATCATCGAGTCCAACCATTCCCACCAAACGCTAAACCATGTCCCTCAGGACCTCGTCTACTTGTGCCTTAAACACCTCCAGGGAAGGTGAATCAACCACCTCCCTGGGCAGTATATTCCAATGCCTAATGACCCTTTCCATTAAAAACTTCCTCCTAATCTCTAGCCTAAATCTCCCCTGGGGGAGCTTGAGGCCATTCCCCCTCGTCCTGTCCCCTGTCACTTGGGAGAAGAGGCCAGCTCCCTCCTCTCCACACTGTGGAGACACTGTGAAGCTGTTCTGTCTCATGTGACACTGTGAAGCTGTTCTGTCTCATAAATAATTTATGTGGAAAAAAACAGAAAAAAATTTGTATCTTAAAAGCAGGGAAAATACATTACGAAAGGGAAAGCATCTTAAAACACTACTAGAATCCATTGGAGTATACTCCAACACTTGCTGTTGTTAAGAAGTCCCATCACCTCCATTACCTTTGGCATATGCACAATCGAACAAGAACTATAGCATCAAAACTCAACAAGATTTTTGATACAAACCTGATAGTCACTAGCAATTGGTATGACAGACCACAAAATGTCACACATTGTGAGAGGAATTCCAAATACTCATCACCATTAAAAGTTATAAACAGCTGTGTCTCAGAGAAAGACTGACTGATTGACTGACCAATCAACCCTAAAGTATCTGTTTCTGCTTCACAGAAAATCAGTCCCACAGGTCTGGGTATAAGAAACCGCATTGTAACAAGGAACGGTGACTCTGTTGGGGAAATGGTTTGGGCATTGCTGACAGAATCAGTACTATAAAGGAATACTAAGCAGAGATTTTGGGGATAAACACAGCTTAGCTGTCAAGTAGAGCACCCCAGAGAATCCACTGTGCAAATAAGTAACACTGAACAGGTACAAAAAGGACTAACCTCTTATCTCAGTATTCTATCTAGAGATAGAATAGAGAAGAGCAACGAAACTGGTGAAGGGGCNAGAGGTGGTTGATTCGCCTTCCCTGGAGGTGTTTAAGTCACGAGTAGACAAGGTCCTGAGGGACATGGTTAAGTGTTTGGTGGGAATGGTTGGACTCGATGATCCGATCGGTCTCTTCCAACCCGGTGATTCTGTGAGTCTGTGATTCTGTGATTCTACCGCCTCAATTAGTCCTAAAATGCTCCACAATCCCTTTGTGTTAGATTTTTCAAAGCTAGAATACTGTTTTGTTTTGGTTTTGGGGTTTTTTTTTTACAAAAAAAAAAAGGTGAGGAGAGTCAGCAGCTACTACAAGACATGTATACACCTTTTGTAAGCCCTGGACAATTTCAAAGTGACTTTAGCATGAAATAATGCCAGTCTGTCCTGAAACAGAAAAAAAGAAAAAATAGTTTGTGACTGCACTAGATAAAGCTGAACTTTAAACTCAGGTACCACTCAGAATATACCTATTTCCCAGTGACTCTTGCAAAAGAACAGGACTCTAAACTTGACTGTGGTAGGAAGAAAGCATCCTCTCTGTAGGAGAGTGCCGCCTAACTCAAACACAAATTGTCTTGTAAGAGATGAAGAAGGTCAGAGACAGGAGAGAATAAGAAGCAGATGGGTGAGTGATGAGGTGTCTTGGCTTTCATTCTATTCATTAATTCTGAGGATGAATGTAGTTAAGGTGAAAGCAATAAGTCTGCATTGCTGAGCCAGCTCTGGTAAGGATTCTTCAAGGAGACACTCTGTAACTATGACTTATATGAGTGCATGAGAAGTGGGTACCTATGCATAGCAGCTTAATCATCTGCATACACCACAATTAAACAGAAATTTCATGCAAACAGTGATCTACCCTTGTCACTAACCAGCAGCAGCTCAATTTATAATATTACAAGCACACATATTCCTATTTAAGTGCACTTCAAATACAGCTCTTGACCTCCACCAGAATTCAGACAGTGGCAGCACAGAGAACATGTCATGCATGCCAAGAGCATTTGCTCTCCAGCAGTAAAAAGCACAGAAATAGCATGTAGCAGATATGGAAACACAAACAGAAGGTGCTTCCAGGTTGGTGTAACGCACCAGGTGCTTTTTTCATTCACAGGTGAATTTATGACAAAATTGCGATGACTGAGGGCCATCTAGTAGGCATTTCTAATAAAATCATTCCTTAAGACAGCAACTTTGAATTGCTCACCCATGATACCCATCTAGTTACTATTTTTAAATACCGATAACAAAGCTGGCACTGCCTTAGGCCATGATAACTTCAGTCAGTCAGGATCTGCGCTACTCTTAGTAGCTAATTTCTGACAGTAAGCTGTCTTTAATATTGGCACAGGAGCATGCAGACTTGAGAATAAGAAAAAACAGATTTAAAATAAGCCAAATGTAAATGTATGTGCATTCAGAGTACGGAACTGGAACAGCCCTAACTGAAAGGTGGTGAAAAGTAACTTGCATAGGGCTGAAGTAGGCAAGTAGCAAGCAGCACACAAATTACTTAGCAGCCATCTCTCTCCCAAGGAGAATAAAGGATATAAAATAAGAAGGGAGTTAAAAAAGTGAAGATTAATTTAATAACTCTTGTAGTGATGGTAGTTAACTGAGATGGCTCAATTTAGACCTTAGTTCCACATCAGTATTATTCTTTGTGTCTTTATTTAACAGAGTTCTATCTAGAACTTTAGACTAGACGTTAAAAAAAAAAAGAAAAATCCACAAATCCTCAACACCTAAAGCACTCACATGCAAGCAACTTTTTCACCAATTATTTGCTAATTCAAATTTGAACTTTCTGAGAGTGGAAGCAGAAGAAAGCATCTCCCCAAAACAGCAAAGTTACCAGTGTTCCATCTCACTCTCTCTGTGTGGAAAGAAGAAAGGCTTTGCAACATAGACTAAGATGAATCCATTCACTGAGACCTCACCAAGTGTAACACACTGCTAACAGTCCCCACTTTAACTATCTAAAGGGATGGAGCAGTTCACAAATGGTAGCAATCACATCCTCAAGCAGAGCAAGCATTACTCCTGCCACCACCCTTCCACGCTCTTTAATAGCTTTCCCCACAACGCCTCAATCTGGCTTAGGCCACATCTCTCACTGTTCATCATCAGTTTAGTATCAGAAACGGTGTGACCAGCAGGTCCAGGGAGGTTATTCTCCCTCTGTACTCGGCACTGGTGAGACTGCTCCTTGAATACTGTGTGCAGTTCTGGGCCCCTCAGCACAAGAAGGATGTTGAGGCTCTGGAGTGTGTCCAGAGAAGAGCAACGAAACTGGTGAAGGGGCTGGAGAACAGGCCTTATGAGGAGTGGCTGAGAGAGCTGGGGTTGTTTAGCCTGGAGAAGAGGAGGCTNAGGAGGGTGTCAAATCAGATAGAAACACTAAATTAATATGAGGTCATTATCCCCACAAAAAAAAAGAATTTCAAGAGCCAGCAAATGTATTTTTATTACCTATGATGGCTTTTGAACCACAGAAATGGCTTCTGTTGCAGGAGAGCCTGGCACATAAATAAGATATGCTCTTATTAATGTGATGTGTCCTAGGCCGACTGACATCTTGTTTTGTTTTGACATTTTACATAAAGTTTACTGAATGGATTATTTTGAAGATACACATTCATCACCTAAATGCTTGTTCAAGCAAATGCGACTCTGACCTCCTTATGACAAGACATCAGCAGAAGTAGCTTAGACACATTTGGTTCAAAATGGTGTGTTAGGCCATTCTGAAATGAAACCTTCTTTCCCTTCATGGAAAAGAATAATAAACCTGGGGCTAGCATGAATCGTTATTACAGGACGGCTCCTTCCACTTCCAAGTGACTAACAGACAGTGGTTAAAAACATTTCTTCCTATGTTTAATACAAAAAACAATCAGCAGTAATTTGGATTTAAATGAATGCCATAGAAATATCCTTTTGCTGCCATATCCAGTGCAGAATTGTTCACTGTCTTCAAATATGGCCATAACAATAAAGATTTTAACAAATAATGACAGATAAAGTTATTACAAGAAGTAGAATTGCTTTCACACTTTGCACTAGAAGTTAAAAATTTTCCCTCTGGAAAAAATACCTAAAATGTTTCCTTAGTGTGATTATGCTGTTTCACAGAATCATTTAGGCTGGAAAAAACCTTTGAGATAACAAAGTCTAACTCTTATCCTAACACTACCAAAGTCCACCACTAAACTATCCCTAAGCACCACATCTACATATCTTTTAAATACCTCCAGGGATAGTGACTCAACCACTTCCCTGGGCAGCCTGTTCCAGCGTTTGACAATCCGTTTGGTGAATCAATATTTCCTAATATCAAATTTAAACCTCCCCTAGCACAACTTGAGGCCGTTTCCTCTTGTTCTATCACTTGAAGAAACCAAATTTCACTGCTTGTTTGCTCATAAAATTGTTCAGATGTAATTTCACCTAACACTTACATAGTACAACATCATCTTTAAAAACCAGAGATTTTTATTACAGGAAATGAAAATAAATTTTAAACATATCTCAATATTTACTCATAGAAGTCTTGGCACACCCAGGAGATACTGGTCTAGTCTGTGTCTTAGTCCAAAATCTCATTTGCTTTGGCAGAAGATCACAGCTTTTTTGCAGTTATTGTGCAGACCCATGTTCTCTATTATTATCACATTCATTAGGTTGTTCACTCTGCCAGTGCAGAGTGATCCTCATATTCCCAAGTGGGTGCCCTGTCCTGGGGCTAGAAGGTACCCAATGATAAAAGCCCCACAGCTGATCCAGAAGTGACTGCATTCCAAGGCTATTCTACAATAGCCTTATTATACACCCTTAAGAACATCTTCCTGAAGATATAGGATAAATTGCATAACTCTTTGGTCTCAGGGGTTAAATTTTATCTTTCTAAGCTCTTCAAAAGCTCTGTGGACTCTGCCAAAGTGTTAATCAAATTTACTTGAGGAAAGAGGGCCTCAGATCTCCTCAGCCTGACTCCATGGAGTGAGCAGTGGCTACAGCAGTAAAATGGACTGATAAATAGCAGTTGCTCTTGGAGGTGACATAAGAATCTCCCAGGAGTGTCTCTGAATTAATTCTTCATTCCTTTTTCCCTCAATGCCACGCCTCCTTACTTTAAATCTGATTACCTTGGCACTCTTGTCAGAATAGTTAGCAATCATTCTTCCAGGAAAGTTACATTTTATTTAACTGTTGTGGGTGTTTTTAAAGAAGTCAGACATTACCTTTTCTAAAGGGCTTTCTACTCGGGGTATGCTGATCATGGGCATCTGGGCCAGATTATCCATATGAGAATGTTCATGTTCTGGCTGACGTCCTCTGAAGTTATTTACCACACAAACAACCTAGAAAGGATTAGAAGATAAACAGAATAGCTAAGGAACAACTATATCTTTTGAGCTTTGATCCTGACATCCATTATCAGGCAGAACTGACACCAACTTTAGTCACAGCTTATAGTATAACAGAAATGTGAAATTCATGTTTTACAGAAAATTCTTAATTAATATTTCAAGACAAAAGATTTTCAATCAATTTACTGTTGCATGCATCATCTGAGAACAGAAAAACCCTCTCATCTAAATGCAAATCCATTACCAAAGCTGAATAATATTACACCAATTATTAGCAACATCACAAATAGATGTTCATGTGCAGCAGAATATCGCAATAACCTTAAATTCACATGGAGGGCCCACACCATCTATGTTTCGACCAGTACAGACTTTCTCAAATGGAGAGTGAGAAAGGGCAAATAAGAAGGCAAGGATCATCCCAAATTCTGGATTAAGTTCTAAGCCTTCTCAGGGCAGTAGCGACCCTCACACAGGGATTTAGGAATGCAATATATACCAGTTTGTTGGTGTTCCTACTAATTCAGACACTCACTGAAGCAGCAAAGTTTGCCCATAGTACTTTCTTCAAAATACAACTAAATTTGATGTCATACTGCTCAGAGGAGTTTGTGCAATACATAACACAAAATATAATAAAAAAAGGCTGGGACATATTTCTGTTCCGTTCTCATCTATGACTTTAGGGGCACAAATGAAACAGCAGACACCTTGTGAGGAAGGCAACATTTAGAAATGCAAGCAGGTATTTGAACGGACACCTACAGCTGCCTTCACATTTCTCAGAATAATGAAAACACCCACCTCAGCCACCCTATGAGAGTTCTTAGCCATGCCAAGTCTAGAGATCAAGACCTTGAGATCCAAGAATCAAGCTCAAAGGTGTTTTCATGGGAGAAAACAATTCTAAAGTGTATTTAGTACAATCACAAGCTGCCAGGCAGATAACCTCCCAGGCAGCAAACAGCAGTGACTGTTCTATGTCTGTCTTGCAGTGCAGATACCAGTGATCATGATTAACAGATTAGCAGCAGCTTTCTGACACAGACACCAGCCATTGTGGACTGTGTTTACCAATTTGGTTTTGGAAAGCAGTTCCAAAAAAGAAAAACATTAAACAATTATTTTTTTATACAGAATAATATGAAATTTCAATGTAAACCTGAATTAAATAGGGTTACTTTAAACCAAGAAAAGAAAAGCTTTTTCCCTGATTGGAGTAGGTACCACTACACTGAATTTAATATTTCATAAATTAAATCATGACTAGATGTTATTCTGAAGGATACAAACTTCCTTTCAATGGGGCTTGATTCAAAAATGTTTGAAATGCTTCAGTGTGGTTTACAGAGAGGTCAAAGTAGAATGACTTCACATTTTTGACTGTGTGTGAATATAACTAAAGAAACAATACAAACAAAAATCAGAAACACATCTTTTGTCATCAAGTTGCCCGAAGAGTCAAGGCTACCAATATTTTTTTAAGCTATACACCGATCTTTTTAAAACGGAAGTGAGATAGATATACACTTACCAAAAATACTGCTATAGATATTCCAATTACAAAACCTGCTATTACATCTGACCAGTGATTTCGATACTCTGCTACTCTGTTGATTCCAGTAAGGAAAGCCAAGCACATTAAGCCCAAACACAGAACAGGTTTTACAAGCCTTGTTCCTCTGGCTTTTACTGTGTTGGTAATATACATCTGAAAATTTAAAAAGAAGAAAATACAAGACTATAAGACTGATGGATATCTCCCACTAATTGGTGAATAAAATCTCTACATTTTTATTCTAATAGACTGTGTATTTGGCCTTTATTTTGATAAAGAAACAAGAAAGTAGAGTGCTAGATAAAGTCATCACAACCTTTTCCTAGGGATATAGAAAAAGAATTAGACAATACAACAAAATCACATTTTATTTGAAACTGAATAGCCCCCAAAAGAACAGGCAAATTAAACAATTGTATCTTATTACTCCCAGTCATGCACTCATTTATGCAGTGAAGTAAAGCAACTGATTTTTCACTGTGCAGTGTTAACAATAATAGAAAAAGACCTTTACCCTGAAACGGACTATATCAAGGCCTTGTTTTTATTAACAAATGTCTTTGTAATCAAACAGACATTTGTCAAAAAGCCATGAAAATTGAACTAAATGCCAGCATCTACTTTTATAAATAATGTGCAATAGTTTCAACCAGGCCTGAACTAATATACCCTGTGTACTTCACAGCTGGTGACAGAGGATATTTAGTACCAATCACCCTCAGCGCACAAACCTATCTAAATGCAGAAACTTCCATACATCAAGCTCCAAGAAATTAATTTGCCCTGCTTGTAGTCTAACTCTCACTGTGCAATACTACTGAATTCAAAGCACTGCTTGATGATCAAGCAGCTCTTCTGCCCTAAGGGTGTACTAGTGTCCGGGTTTCAGCCAGCACTTTTCAAACTCTGATGGGTCAGTGGAAGAAATGAAAACCAAATCTTTGAATTCCAGTCTCTTGAATCTTGGCATTAAGGTTGCTTGAAAGTTCTCCCCTGAAAAATTATATTTCAACTAACAAGTTTTTTGAGAAAAAAACCAGTTACATTCTGCAGATGCTGTTTCTGCAATTAAACCACTGAAATCCCTAAATCCTTCACATTCAGGTAGAGTTGAAACTTTTAGATTGAAGATTGCAAATATTTTCTACAGTTTTGCTACAGAGTTTCGCTACAGACTCCAAGTGTGTAATGCCATCACTTTGAACTGCAGGGGGAAACTGATGAATCTGCATTGAAGAACCAGTATCTTTTTGGCAAAAAAATGGTCAGTCCTTTGGGTTTTTGGTACTGTTTGAAACTTCACCTGAATTTACTGAGTAATCAGTCACGAAGTATTGCAATAACCCAGTCAAGAAGTAGTTGATGAGGCATCTTTACACTTAAAATAAATTAAGTGAAGGAAGTAGTGGTCAGGGTTTGTCTGAAAAGAGCAACATCTGAATATTGTTTGAAACACTAGAGAAAGATCCATAGTTTAGACAATGAATCAAAGATTAAACTTAAAGTCACAGCAGAGTACTGCAACACACATCTTCATGTACCTTACATGATTAGGAGCAAAGCAGTAGAAAGCTTTCAAGTAATGCAGACGAAGCAAAGGTTTAAAAAAAATCCAAAAACCAAACCAGTTTCAGACTGTTATCTCCAAACCACATTTCTCCTTTCCTTCCTAGACCAGTTCAGAAAAAGCATTTCTTCACACACTGACTATCCTCTTATGTAAGCTCCTTAAATTTTTGCAAGCTCTCTTCAGTGAGCTAGTTACCCTTATCTAGTGGAATGCTTATAAGATAACTGCAACTTTATTTTCCAGCTTTTTAGTTCCACCAATTTTCTTCAAGCTACAGAGAGAGCAGTGAATGCTGAGTTACCCTCTATTTTAGTGCGTGTCATTGTACTTCTGGATACTACCACCCTTATCCACATCCATACTGCATGTTAGAACATCTGGTGCTAAGAATAATATTCTAGTATTTTGAACATGCAGCAAGATCACCAAATTTCAAATACAGCTTGGGTGAAGTTGACAAAGGGAAGCTGGCAGGAAGATATCCTACATTTAGCTCTGTACTGTGGTTTATTAAATCAACGTTAACTACTAGCAAGGAATAATCAACTCAAAGAAGAGCGTAGTTTGCTTAAGGTATGCTTCAGTGATGTATTTCAGTTATGTGTAGCACTTGCTCATAGCCCAAAAAGATGAGGTCAATTTTTATGAAGTCAAAGCACATTATATTACAAATTCTGATTCTGCAGTACTTTAGTCAACCTCGAACATTTTTAATACAAACATAAAAAGAAATGCATTCAGCAGAAAGTTCTCACTTTTTTACAATTAAGTACGTCCTTCAACTCACTACTCAAACAAAGCACTGAGTGAGCAGAAACAACTGTAGACTTATGCTGTACCTCACATTACTAATACTGACCTCCATTTCCATTTACTGAATACTTTCCTATTTGTACAGTCAATAACCAGTCCATTATTCACAATAACCTGAGGGCTCTGCCAGCATAGGTACTATTTCTATCTATTCTATAAAGAAAAGACAGCACTGATGTTAAGAATGGTATCATATTAAAATTATATATTAAAGAAACAATACAAACAGGGTAAAATTGTCCTGAACCAGTGTAGTAAAAGGTCTGTATATTTGAAGAACTCTACATAGCAAATGTACACTCTTCCAAGGCCGTATTTATAGATGTCCATTTTTAAACATGACCTCTTGCAGCTCTAGTATATTATATTAACATGGTTAACTCAGTCAAAGATCTCATATGCAGTAAGAAAAAATACAATTAGGCAGTAGTTTTCTTCTTGATTCTGGAAAAAAGCTACAAACCAGCACAGTTAGTAAGTGACAAAAAATTAATAACTTGAAAAGATGACAGGATTTTTCTTTTCTTTTTCTTTTCGTCATAAATATTAAATTCAGTATCAACAAAGGAAAACAGCTCAGTGACTTAAAACATTAGTCAGAATGAATGAGAATATACATTTTTATATGGCTAAAGATGTTTATTGAACAAGTGCAGATCAGTTCCTTTTAAGAACAGAAATTGGGAAAGGAGGAATCTAATTAAAGAGATCTTTTAAATTAGTCAAGTCCAATAGCAGTAAGATTTTGCATGTAAGGTCAAGAATTGATAGAGTAGATAGAATTAATTTTGCAGGCTGCACATTCTCCTGTGACATCAGATCAGTGGTGAATCTTCTTTTGAAGAACTTCTGATATTGCTTTTCCTTTTTTCTGAAATACAATTTAGTACCAGAAGATATAAAGGTGATAACAGTAAGTAGCTGCTGGCAGAGTCATACAAGGAGATGAATGCTATCCAGTCATTCTATATAACAATATTTACTTGATGTTTGGGAAAACACAAACATTTTGCCTTCAGTGTTTAAGATCCTGGAAGCTAAGTCTTTAGAGAACTTTGTAAATGGAAAGAAAAACTGAAATAGAAGTAGTTTTGAAAATGTCTATTTGAAAGGGTCATAATCACCACCATTACCACCAAAGACAAAGCAAGCTGTGAGGTTTCAGACATGACAGTCTCAGGCTATAATATAAGGAATAATCATAGTGTGGGCACTTAGCTTGTACCGGGAAAGCTTTTGTGTCATGCTGCAAGTCTGACTCATGCGAACTACATCCTAAATCCAATGCAAACAAAACTATTCCAAAACACGTAAGAAAACACAGGAATTGTATGTGTAATACAGGACAAAGTGGCCTCCTGGGCTACCCTGCAAGCTCCTCTTAGTTGTAGTCTTTCAGCTATCTTTAGGCTCACCCACACAAACATCTATGCACACAAATGTAACAGGTCCCAGAGTCTCATTTTAGTTAGAGTGGAACTAGCCATCATGCTGCGTGCACCAGCCAGGAGGGAGGTTAATTTTCCTAGCGGATTTCAACAGCCAGATGCACAGGGATGCAGAGAAGAAGATCCCCTGTGTGCTTGATGTTTCAGTCTTCCTTAAAGCAGATGGTCTGGGGGACTAACAAAGAGACAGACCAGTCTGTTAGTGGGCAGAGAATAATGACTCATGAAGTGACAAGCAGAAAGAGGAAGGAATCACTGTACAGGCACCTATCTCAGGCAGTGGTCCAAACATAAATTACATCATGTTTTGTTTTGCTTTTGTAATGTGCTGTCGTTAAAGAATGAATCTTGAACTACGCAAGTAATATAAGTAATGTTACAGATGTTTCACCTGAGGAATGCACAACTTTAAATATTCATCATACCTAAAATAAAAGAGATACTCAGAGATAAAAAAACCTGGAAAAAAAAAGTGGGCTATAATGTATGGTTGTCTATAACCAGGTTCAATCTTAAGTTATTATACAGTCCTGTTTGACAATCTAAAAGCAATTAAGCTTTCTTTATTAATCATTGCTGGGTCAGGTTATTACTAGAGAAAACCACATTCTCAAAGTCATTCTCAAATCATTTGGTTCTTTCTGCAACTGTCCACTGAAGAATTTTTTTAGTGCTTTTGAAGCCTCCTTCAGCTCTCTCAATAAGCTTTGCGGTACTTATGGATGATCCTAGACAAAAACTGGCTTTCAGAGCAAGAGGTCTGGGTTGGCAAAAGGAAGAGAAAGCTCTACAAATGCTTAGTATTAAGTTTCTCTATATGATCTCACCACAGTCATAACTGTAAACAACTGGAGAAGCAAACAATATCCTTCACTGTACCAGGATTGTAAGATACACCTAAATTAAAGCTGATTCGGTCTACAGAGATCGTTATCTTGAGCAACTGAATTGTTGTGATGAACTCACTGACAAATATCTAGAGGTCTTTAGATGAATCTCTGGATCAAATTATAATGCTATTTTACTATTCAGTCTGAAAATAACTAATAGACCCGATATATGAAGCTTATGGTATATGCTGTACAATCAGTATTAAGGGGTACTTTTACTTGTGCACAAGATATTGAAAAGAAATTCCACTTTCCTAACACTGCCCCTGAAAAGCAGTCATAAGAATCCTTTAATTCTTCAATTCCCTAACAAAAATGGACAAAACCCCAGATTCAATAAGTTGGCTCTGCTACTACTTTTCCTCCTGAACATTCCCTAAAGCCTGTCAAAGAGACTGCTCATGCCTCCTCCAGCTGCCCATTGAGCAGACTTAAATAGGCACTTCAAGACAAAGGACAAGCAAGACAACATCTGCACCTAAAGAATGGATCAAGGAGTGACAGTGAGCAGAATGTTGCCATGTTGTGAGCACCGTGGCTCTGATTGGCTTGCCATCTTTCCCAGTGACTTTATAGACGGAATAAGCAGCAAAGATGATCTATCAGAATGCCAGCAGCAAAAATGTTGCCGAAAAGATGAACCTGGGCCCAACAAGAGATCTGCAGAGAGGAAAAACTTTTATTTGTCAGCTCTACCTGCCAGCCCTGCCTGAGATCGTACTGGAGGCCACAAGTTAACAGTACAAAGCAACAAAAGCAGCCTACAGACCTAAGCACCACATCAATTATCAAAACACTAAACCTGCTTCTCTATCACCACAAGTTCAAAGCAAGCTGGAAACACACCAAGTCCAAACACTACCCTACAGACAGGTTGGCTGTCAACTACCCTTGTTCAATGCAGTAAGAATAAAGGAATGAAAAAGTAAAATTTTATAGAATTAATTAAATTTTTTCTTAAACTACAACTAGCAATGATCAATCCCATAGGTCTGCAGCACCAAAAGACAACTGTTAATCACATGTCTTATTTTTAAATCCATGTGAATAGATAGACTGCATCTTCATATATCACTTCAAAATCCTACTAAAAAGAGACAGACTCGTGATTTCTCATTTCTGTGTCTCAGTTGTGGAAGAAAAACATGTGCATACTTGGCTGCTTCTGATTGTCCAGGCAGTGTCAGCTTATGCATATCATCTGGCTTGTACAATTATATTCTATTTAATAAACTTGCAATGTTTGCCTTAATACCTATGTTATCAGATATTGGTCCAGCTGAGAAAGGGTGAATTGCAATGCTGATAAGAGGTGAAAGCAGATGCAGCCAATTTATTAACCCAACTCAAGCAAAACCAAACAAATAAAAAGATCCAAAAGGAGTTGACGAGACACCCAAGAAGAAATGCAAGTAGCAGACAGCTTGGTTGGAGACTAGAATGGATTTACAGTAGTTTACTTTGAAGACACCAGGAAAACCAAACCTCAAAGTCTGAAGAAGACAGGTAATGCATCATTGAACATGTCTGTTTGGAGCTGAGTATAGAAAATGCTTAACCATAGTGCTGCTATTCAGTATTACCATTGCTAAGTCTTTTTTGATGCATACTAAAAGAAAGCAATGGAGGCAAACACTATAGAGAGGTCTAAATATTAGCAATGCAGTTGTTTGAAAAGGACTGTACTTTCAGCAGAAGGGGAATTCAGAGTTACTATAGCAACCACCCACTCTCAAAAGAGGGGAGGGGGAGAAAAAGAAGACTCAAGAACTTCCATGAAAAAAGAAGCTATTGTTAACAAGACAATATGCACAGATGCTAGGTGATAAGGACATGGCTGCACTTAAGTGGAACAAGACAAGGGAATTATTAGATAAATAGGCTTTGTTTTTAAATGGGTGAAATCACACAAGTCTGGCATTGTTTACTTCACCCCCTCAGAGAGCAAGGACTCTGGATCAGCTTGTCATCTGTTTATGTCTTTAAACTGGTTTCATTTTGTGCACAGCTGGCTGAAGTGTCCAAGGAGGATTCTGTAACAATCCCTCCCTTTCTCCCAAATATTTCTGTTAACCAAAAAGAAAGTACATTTTGTATCAGAGATTATATGATCATGAAATACTAGCAGAGTAATATCTGAAGGTCTTTATGTCCATGCCCTCAATAACTGTTGTACCATGGCTCATACAAAGACTAGGCTACTGTTTAAGTCTTCTGCTCCAGTGAACAGCGATGAGGAAGTTGTTATTCAAGGCCAACTATCCTGATAACATCATGACAGTATAAGGAAATGACCTCAAATATTGAAACGTTGCATTTTTTTCCATGGTGTGTAATAAACAATCTCTTTAGCAGCAACCATGCTACAGGCTTAAAAAAACCAAACCCACAAAACAAAACCAAAAATCTGCCAATATTGCATCAAGGCAATAAACTGGCAGGACACCACTCAATTCAGAAATCCTGAGGGCAATCTAGAGCACTCTAGTTAAATAACGACAGTGTCTCGAGCCTTGTGCACTGACACAGTAATGACATAGGACATATTAATTTCTGCAGTTACCGAAAGATTTAAAAGTCATGAAACAGATCACAACAGTTTTATTTTTTTATGTTGCTAACTGTATATTGACCACAGATAAGAAAGTCGGCATAAAGTACTCTTGCTCATGTCAAAAGTCACTGGCACAAGGTATTAGACCTTACTAATGTCTACTTTTTGCTTCTAAAGTTTATTAATACTATTTTCCTTCTGGCTTTGCAGTATTTAAACAGCTAGTTTCCTTTAGTTACTGTGACTCATGGTAACAGTGGAAATCCAGCTTTACAGATGGATGAGAAAAATAGGAGCAATTAAAACAAATAATGCTGAATATTTTTCTAAAATAGCTTGCACCAAATTTAGAGGTATGTTTCAGTGAAGCAATGCCTTAGACATCATCTCAAATAAAGGCAACGCTATCAGGAGTCTTACACTTCCCTGACGTTAGAATAGAATTTTATTGCTCATCTCTTATCTGCACATTACACTTGCCTGCACTAACTGATGATCCACATCTCTTACACAGAAATTGCTCAAAAGGAACTTTCGGTAAATGTTACTGTCAGTACTGCCAATTTTAATCAACTGGTTCTAAAAAAGTATTCAGAAGCATGGAGTTGGCACACTGTCTGTGGATGGGGCTGGGATCTTTGTCACATTGGCAAGTATCACATTCCAGATCAGTCAGGATTTAGAAGTCAGCTCATTAAATATATGCTCAAAAGCAATACACACTCACACATGTATATACATGTGCAGACATACATACCTATGTACAGGTACAGGCAGGCCGCTGTTCAAATATTAGAGGAATTTAAAGGATGACTCCTGCAATGACCACAGAGGTACACACACAGACACACACATTGGTTTAGCTTCCCACTGACACTATGAGGGCAGTCCTAGGCCCATGCAAAGGGCTACAAAGGCCTGTGATTACCAGCACAGGTCAGGTAAGAGATTCCCATAGGCATGTGACAGGGACAGCTTTACTAAGATAATGTGCTTCTGCCTAAGACTAGGCTTCAAACTAAGCCAGAAAATACTGCACAGAGTTACTTGAGTGAGATTCATTAGTCGTCCAGCCTCTCACTTGCCTCCCCACACTCCTCAACAGACCCTAGAACAGCTCTGACGTCAAGCAGCAAACACCAGCTTTTATCTCAGTCCTTCTCATCTCTCCCTGTATCAGAGAGGAGAGGTGGGAGAAGGGCTGAATTGGCTAGTAGCCCGCTTCATTGCAGATTAAGAGCCAAACTGATTCTGTATGAGCACTGAGGTACCTATAAATACCAACTCTGGTATCTAAAGACATGCACAGATCTTGGGAAACCTGCAGACATCAGACACATATGCCCACTCTTATGCTTCATTCCACCAAAGAATATGGTCATGTGCAATTTTACTAATCTATACTGGGTTAAAACATGGAAAGGAACCACTACCAGCCACAGGCAGCCCCGACCCTTGTTCATTACCACCCAGCATAACCTCCTCCCACATTCTATGGAAATGGGGAAAAAGTAAACCAAGAATCTGGTTATCTTAAATCTATAACCCTTGTTGGACAACTTGCCTGCTCTCAGCATTGCCTTAGCTTTCAAGCCTCAGAGAATCAATACATTTGTTATTACCAGAATTATGTCCAATGAATCACACTCTCAAAGGCCTTACAGTAATTCACAAAAGGTTTAAATATATAAAATCAGCCAGCAGTTGTCTTGTGTTCTCCCCATTCCTCCCTCCTCCCCTCACAGTGTGAGCTACTTGCTAACAAAAATACAGCGACATGAAATTGTACAATATACTTACAGCCAGATACATAGCTGCATATACACTTAGTGCTGCTTCTTTGGATGGGAATGTCTTTCTGGCTTTCATGACAAGGTCTGGATTTCCAGTACAGGCATGTACACTACTGATGAACTGCGTATACTGTTTACATCCAAGTGCTGTATAGTTGGGCTTACAAAGTGCAAGAAAATGTGGTGCAAGATTCCCTGTTACTACTTGTCCAGCATTTACAAAGATGTCCGTAGCGAACAGTCCAAATGCGTAAATTCCTAAAAAGGGAAACAAAAAGTTAAATTTCCTGACAATTTCACTCCAGTGCAACATATTATAGTATTTCGCATAGTAATACACCAGCTCCATCCATGTAAGAACATGAAAAACCCTCAAGTGTATTGTGCCCTAGAGATGCTGGCTTGTGTTGGAGTTAGTGCTTTCCTGTACAACCACGGCAGCAACACTGCAATGCACTTGCGCACCTGATCTCTCTCCATCCTCCACAGGAGCGCAAGCCTGATTTCCTAAGTCCCCTAGTCGTGAATCTCCACTGTTCAGGGTAGTTAGCTATAGTGGTACCTAACTTTTGCCCATGCTCACTAAACAGAAGCGACAAAAGCAAATTTTTCACCCTGTAAATGCACTTGAGAACCAAGGAATTCAGGCCCTGGTGGAGGAGTAACTTGAAAAGTCATCATAACATACGCTGGACAAGCATCTCCTTTTCCCTTGAAGCTGTAAAAAAGCTGAAATACTGAATAATTTAATATTGCAATTCCCCGAGTTGTCTTCATCTGCCTTCTCCTGGATGCATATCTATGTGTGGCATATTAATCATGATATTAACACTGAGCTGAAGATCTACATATTTGAGGATCTACTTATGCTAAAGAGTTTTTTATCAGATATATAAACAAAGTATTAAGCACGTATATTGTTCATCAGAATGGAAATGCATGTTTTTGATTACTTAAAAGAAAACAGTTTTCCACTGTTCCAAGGACCCTTTCTATCCTTTTGGAAGCAGAGTGAGCTCTGGAAGGAAATGCAAACACAACAACCTGAATGGGAGGCAAAGCCAGCAGATGTATGTTCAAATTTCACCTGAGCTATGAGATTTCCTCCTGTATTTCCACAGGCAAATCACCTTACCTTTCCTATATTTCAACTGACTGTGAACACAATCTGAGTTCTGGCAATTCCCAACTTCAAGGGGCACCATGAAGGCATTAACAGATGCATACCACAGAAGACAATCCCAAAGAAGCACGCACATTTCTCAAGGTCAGTTTTTAATCTCAGTAAAGCTAGAGGACTGAGGATGATCCTGCCTGGTCAGCAACGTCCCACTGATGTTAATTTACCCTGAGCAGCTAGACATTGGTGAGCAGTGGATTGTGCCTGGCTGAGTCTCTGCACAGAAGGGCTCTTTCAGCAAGCCCCAGGGGTGTGAACTGCCCCAGCAAGGGTGGCCACGTCACTTTGTGTGAGCATAAAGGCAAGGGATGCCTCACTTGGTAGAACAGTGCAGAGATCATTGCTCATCTCTTCACTCCCACTTGATTTTTGCTTCAAGCAAGGAGGGCCCACCAAGGAAGTGCAGGCACGGACTACACACAGAGTAAGTGGTGTGGGAGGAGCTTCTCATCATCACTTCCCATCTCCTCTGGACCTATGCAGGACAGTCTCAATCCTAATGTCCTTCAGCACTGCAGCGTGACAGCAAGCAACCCGGCTCAGAAGGCAGGCAGGGCTGTCACACAAACACTGCAAATACAGACACAGCTGCACATTTCCTCCCTCCCCCCGTGACTGGGGCACACAGAAGAATTAGCTGGCCCAGCGCTTCATTTCTCCAGCTGTTTCTCTTAGATACAGCCATGAGCGAGAAACAAACAACAGGGCTGAGCCCACTATGGGCACACACATTAAAAAGCAGGAATCTGGGAATATGCAATATAGATTTTGAGTAGTGGTACTTCCTCCAAATACATGTACAATGAACTAAGCAGAAAGGATGACATCTCATGTCTACTAAAGTCAATGGGGGAGTTAAAACAGACTTCAGTGGAACATGTATTTTGTATAGTTTCCTACTAATTATGGTACAGTCTCCAGGCTAAGTACCCAAACAGTGCTCTGCTTCAAACACAGTTATATCGTAATGTCTTCAACTTTGGCTGCCATATATGTGCATAACCCAAAGAAAACTATTCACTACAGACATAGCCCAAGGATATCTCCTTTCTCCACTTCACCATACATCAGGTCTGCTGGTTGTTTTCCCCTCTTGTGGCCCCAATTTTTCTTATTTTTACTGCTGTTTCTGCAGCTACTCTTTTTTTATCCAGACTTCCAAGAAGCCTCATTTGCTACCCAAAAGGACAGAACCCGAGCTAATACTACACATGTAATGTCGTATTGTTATCTGACTGCTTTTCCCAAGTCAAAATTAAGACATAATTAATCACTCTCACCGTTCAGAAAATGAAAGCATTAATTTTGCTCGTACCAAGGAATCTGATGGTCCTGCGCACCAGTGGATTTATATAACAACAGTCTCCAGTTAATATTGTTTTTTCTTGGTTTTCAAAATCCTTTGTAGCTAACTGTAGACAAAACACTGCAGTTTCTCCAACGATAATCTTAGGGAAGGAGAAAAAAGGGGGGAGAAATGGCACATCAGATTACAGCAAGTAAAATATACTAATATTTACAAAGATGGCTATCTGAAGTTAAGGAAATAAGACCAAACCAAGCACAAAAGACAACATGAGTGAACCAAGTTCTATATGTTAATCTTCTTATAATGGAAATATGGCTTGATTTACTTTATCTGCATTAAAGAGAATGAATTTCTATAACCAGGATTTGGAATTGACATAACATAACCTAGTTTTCAGGATGCGGGGAAAGAGAAAGGAAGCCATGAGTTCAAGAATGCAGATCGTATATGGACTAAAGTAGCTTTCCCTGATACTCAGCACTTCACAGGGTTAGCTCAAAATTTTGGACCACGATAGAGCAGGGTGGAAAAAAAAAAAAAAAAAATTCACAACAGAGGTCCTGTTCACATCAGAGGATTGGTTTGCCAAGAGCTACTTAACAGGGTTTGATTCATGTTTTGCCATCTAAGTTTATTAAGTCCAGCTTTAGCTTTGCTCCTCATGCTTGAATGAAGCATCACCACTGATATCTGAGCATTAAGCATGGCATTTTTCACATTTACCATACCAAAATGAAAAAAGTTTCATGCCTACAGATCATTCACATTATGTTTGGTGAAAAAAAAATTACAAATAAAAAAAGAAAAATATACTTTGAATGTAAACTCTAAGATACGTGTTTACCTGTACAGCAAAACATGACCTTTAATTTACTCGTGACAGTTATGGTATTGAGACTTAATAGCCAAGGCCAAGCCTTAAGGGTGTATCTGTCTACACCTACAATATTGAAGCTTTAGGGTAGGTAGCACACAAAAAAAAGCAGTGCAGAAAAGTCAAATATTGACCACTGTACTCCTTGAACTTATAGATAAAGCCCTTTTCCAGTCTTCTATATGAAAGGCAGTAAAGCTTCTTGACAGGTACATCACACTTTGATAAACAGGAATGAAGAACAGCAAACTGAAGTCAGCAAACTACACAAATACAAGATATAATGCCATCAAATGTGATTCACTGCCTAGGTTTTTCTAAACCTTTGACCTAACAGGAACTTACGAACCTTCTCATATATCACAGTAAGTCAGAAACATTCTACACACAGCACTGGTTACAACAACAAAACACTACACATAAGGAGGAAATTCATGATGAATGGGTGGTGAGGCACTTGAACAGGTTCCCCAGGAAGTCATGGATGCCCTGTCCCTGGAGATGTTCAAGGCCAGGTTGGATGGGGCTTGGGCAGCCTGATCTAGTGAGAGATGTCCATGCCCATGGCAGGAGGGTTGGACTTAGGTAATCTTTAAGGTCCCTTCCAACTAAAACCATTCTATGATTCTATGAAAAAAAACATAGGTGATGTCTCATAAGCAGAGTTATCAATGAAAAGAATGCAATTAATGACCTTAGTTATTTGTAGATCTACACAGATGATTTTGGGCTAAATTGTGACACAGAGGAGGAAAACGCTTTTTATAAGTAATGTGGCACACATTACAAAAATAATAGTGGTGGCAAGCATGTAAAAAGCAAAATTCAGTTTGTCACAGAGTCATCATCTATTAGTTTAGACTGGCTTCAGATCCTAGTGAATTTTTTACATAAAACAGGAATTTCAATACCTGAGCTAACAAGCATTCTCTCTTTACTTTCATACATGTAAATTTGTGGCATACTGAGGTCAATTACTTCATCTATAATTAATACACTACTGAAACACATACGAAATGTAACTCAGCCTTGAATTCAAGGTCATCAAAATTATGACAATGATAATGAGAATTCAGTCCTATGATCCCAAGAACTCTCATGAAAAAAAACGAACAAACCCATATTTTTAATATGATTCATAGAAGTGGGAACTGAAACACTAAGATTTTTACTCTGAGTCACAGTAACTCCCCCTTTTCCTCTGGAATAATGAAATGTCAAGGACTAGGTAACCTGAACACAGTCAGATTCTGCATTTAACTGATTATATGATTTGATTTTATTTTATTTTTGCCAAACTATAAATTTCAGTAAAATTATTGCATATTTCCAGACTCCAGAAAAAAAAGCAGAATCCAGCACAAGGGAAGCATCTGTGATATACGACACTCAACCTCTTGCAAGAACACAGACAGAAAGTGTGCCAACAAGCTCAACTCTCCAGCTCTCATCAGAGTCTCTGAATCTGCTGATCTCGGAATACAGGTTCTTCTTTTCGGTTGGTAGAGAAGCTGGAGTAACAAATAGGAGAACTGCTCATTCAGTTACAGGAAAGAAGGCCCTCACTTCCAGCAATCTGTCTTCATCAGCTGCACTGAGGTCCCTGCTGCTGGCAACAATTTTTCCTTGTTAAATTTTTCCATCTTCGGTGGTGAGTGGCTTGAAGAACACAATCTCCTCCAAGAATTGTGGGGTGGAGCGTTTAAGTTCTTAGTTGATAAATAACCTTAGTATGGGTATGCAAGGTTAAGAATGATGCAGAACTCAGCTGAAGACAAAACTTCTGCTACACTAGGCCTACTACTCTACCCTCAGAAGTATTCAGACTGGGATACGCCACTGAGCACAACAGGTATTCATCTCCACACTTCTGTGGCTTTACTTTGATAGAATCCTTCTGGAATTTGGCAATAAATAAAGGTTCTGTATTTTCCTGTACTGACAGCTTAGCTAAAGCTGTTATTCTTCCTCCATGCTTCAGTACAAGCACTGCTCATCTTAGTAATCAGCCTATTGATGTTTCAGAAATGCAAGGAAAATGTTTTTCAATCTCTTTAAGCCCCAGGAGAGATTCTGTTTCCCAGAACAATTCCTTCCCCTTCTTCTCTCTGACACACTGGCAATAATCAGCTCTCCAGGGCCCTGACACAGGAAGGTGATCTCTCTTCCTCTTAAACATGATTTGCATGCCTGGTACATTCCAAGAAGGAAGAATTTCTGTATTCCCTCTGGCACAGGGGGACTGCCATCACCCCTTCCACTGCATGAGTGAGAGGCAACTAGTCAACAAATGACATTTAATATAACAGAATTAGTTGCGAACTTCTTGGTTAAGTCTTGGGACAAGACGTATTTTGTATGTTCCAAAACTGACAGCAGAGGACTGCAGTGGAGCATCTGAAAGCTCTGACAACATAAAAATTTAGACAGACCTACCCTATTTCAGGGATAGAAATATAATATGCAATGAAAAAAAGCACGTATGTTAGAAGTATCTGTTATCAACATCCTTCTCTCTAAACTGGAGAGATATGGATTTGATGGGTGGACAAGGAGTTGGCTGGATGGTCTCATTCAAAGAGTAGTGGTCAAAGACTCAATGTTCAGATGGAGATCCATGACAAGTGGTGTCCCTTAGGGGTCCATACTGGGACCAGTGCTGTTTATTATCTTCCTCAGTGATGAAGGCAGTGAGATCAAGTGCACCCTCAGCGAGTTTGTAGATGACATCAAGCTGACTGGTGTAGTTGTCACTCCAGAAGGATGGGATGTCATACACAGGGACCTGGACAAGCTGGAGAAGCAGGCCTGTGTGAACATCATGAGGTTGAACAAGGCCAAGGGCAAGGTCCTATGCCTGCACCAGGGCAATCCATGATTTCAATACAGGACGGGGGATGACATGATTGAGAGGAGCCCTAAGGAGGTAGACTGGGAGGTGCTCATGGATGAGAAGCTTAATATGAGCTGCCAATGTGCCCTCACAGCCCAGAAGACCAACCATATCCTGTGCTGCATCAAGAGAAGCATGGCCAGCAGTTAGAGGGAGGTGATTCTGCCCCTCTACTCTGCTCTTGTGAGAGTTCAACTAGAGCACTTTGTCCAGTTCTGGAATCCCCAATATAAGAAGGATATGGAACTGTTGGAACTGGTCCAGAGGAAGGCTACAGAGATGATCAGAGGAGTGGAGAACCTCTGCTATGAGAGCAGGCTGAGAGAAGGCTTCTGGAAGACCTTATAGCACTTTCCAGAACCTGAAAAGGGCTACAAGAAAGCTGTGGAGGGACTTTTTACAGAAGCGCATAGGGATAGAACAAAGGGGAATGGTTTTAAGTTGGAAGGGGGAAGATTTAAATTAGATATTAGTAAGAAATTCTTCATGATGGAGGTGGTGAGGCACTGACACAGGTTTCCCAGGGAAGCTGTGGCTGCCCCATCCTTGGAAATGTTCAAGGCCAGATTGGATGGTGCCTTGAACAGCCTTGTCTGTGGGAGGTGTCCCTGTCCATGGCAGGGGGGTTGGAACTAGGTGATCTTTAAGGTCCTTTCTAACCCAAACCATTCTATGAGTCTAACGGGATTATCCTAGCTTAGATCCTCACTCAGATTTCTTAAGAACGATTCGTAATACAATTATTAGCTCACAGATATTTTAACAGCTGTTAAAAGCAGAGGCCATCCTTCCCTAAGACTGAGAACACCTTCAACACACAACTACAGCATGTACAGTGTAAGGAAAAAGAACAGTTTTCACCTGAAGACTAACAATACAAAGTACAGGCTTTTCAGTATTCTAAGGAATATATACATATAAATAATCTTCACTATCCTTAGCTAAAAATGCAGCATACACAACCATTACAAGAAGGAGCAAGAGAAGAATGATTGCCTTATGCACATTGGCCTAAGCTCTGACAGGCAGTGGTCAGATCCTTGTTCTACTACAGCTTCACTATGTAACCACACAGAAGGCCCTTATTTGTGGTTCATGATGTAAACCATAACAGGAATAATATAAAAAATCACCCTACGTAAACATATTTAGTATTAAATACATAGTTCATAACCAGTATTTTCTTTTTCTGGAAGCATGGAAAAGAAACATTAACCAAGCAAAATCTAAATTACAGGAAAAGTTCTCGTAACAATCTCCATGGCAATTGTATCCTGTCTGCAATGCGACAACCCATCTAACAGCCAGGAACAGAGTTTGCGAGGGGTGAGATCTAAATAAATACTACTTGTTTCAACTCTTAGCTCTCAATTAATTTATTAGCTGATCGTTTTTCATGGTGTTCTTGTACTAATAACGTATTTATTGCCAGCCACCCAGCCCCCATCCTTTTCCATCTTTTCTGCACAGGATACCTACAATATTTAACACACATTCCCTATACCGATTCCTTCCTCCCAAATAAGTTCTTTTTTTTTTTCCTGTATTAGTCATTTTTCTGAATCCAGGCAAGCTGTTCCTAGTTTTAGCACTGCATGTCAATTTAGAAATCTAATTTGTCCTTCCTAAAATCATCCATCCAGCATATTCTTAACTTGATTCTAAATTCTGAGCTCTTTTTCAACTTGAAATGTCAAAGCTGACTCATTCCAAGTATTAGAGCTAGAAGAGCTCTGACCTTGTTGATTTTGCAGTAAACTGAGTCTATAAACAAACTTCTCCTAGTGTCACCTATGGTTTACAGCAGCCAGCTACCTGTGTAAATAAATGACCTTAAATCTGCACTTCTGAAATAATAATGAGATTTATTTTACTGACTAACTTCTCATAAATGACGTAACTTCCTACAAAAACACAGGATTTGAGTAATAATTAAATGTTCATTTGGATGACAAGATATTCGAGGGTATATTAATGTCCAAGGGTATATTAATGTATTTAAACAAGATAAATCCTGACTAAGGTTAAAAATCTGTATTTGGGATTAGGAAAGAAACTACTGTGTAGACATTCATAAATCTCCCCAGCTAAAACCTACGTTAGAGTATACAAATGGGCCAGGGAATGTGGTAGAATACACGATTCCCTCTCTGCCAATTCTCGGGGTTATGTTGTAGCTACAGCAACCGCTCAGATAGATGAGTAACACTGAATAGCAGTTACTGCATTAAAAAGACTACTAAATATTCATCCATGTTCTGAACTTCTTAATTTAAGAACAGTTGACAATACTGTGCACTGTAATTTCTCATCTCTCTTCTTTTCATTCATTGTATTAGCCTCATTTAGGCATGACTGGAACCTTAACCAAGGTTTCTGTGAGACCATCTGCAAGAAATAACATAGCAAGTGATTGTCCCTTTGGAGAATGAGCATCCCAGGCAGTCCACAGCTCTGCTTTTGTCTCTAGAATGAGCTTCCTCATACTTCCATATCAGGCAAAAAGGGAAGCTAGGAACTGGAGCTAAAAGTCTTGGGGATGATCTCTGTATCTCTAAGCAAATTGTTATCACTTAAGTTGCATGGCTTTCCCATTCATTTCATTTATGAGTTCCCACTTCAAAAGTGTGGGGTAGATTTTTTTTGAAAATGTGTCTTACATAGACTCTGTTGTTCCTGTTTTTATCTCATCATCTTAATTTTCATAGCAAGACCGTGTTCTATTTTCACCCTATTTCCCCTTTAATAATGCCACCAATATACCACAGAGCACAGTGGTCTCTAGAGTTTGAAAAATCTAGAAGTATAAACCTCGGACTTTAGTGATGCTGCAGATAAACTCCACTCTCCACTTTAAGCCAAAAGTTCTGTGTGAGGTTACAGCCCTGGCAGGAAAAGCAGCAACAGTATTTTCAAGAGCAGCAATTTCAAATTCATTATGCAGAGCCTTCCCTTGGGGACATTTTCTTGGTGTTTTTCTCATACTCATTGCTTCTTGCTTGTTTAAACTGACAGCAAATGCATCAGTTGATTTTTACAGAAGAACATTTTCTATAGTAAAAAATGACCAGCAGTTCTGAGGAAAAGGAAAAAATAAATTCTAGATAAATCTGTCTGCCATTGATTAAAAACAAAATATTCCCCCTTGTATTCACCACAGACATATAGGCCCATACTGCATAGCAGCTTCTGAAGCTCTAGAGAAAAGATGTGAAAAGAAAAATAATTTTTCAGAGAAAGATGAGGAAAAAAATACCTAGCCTTTTTTCTCCAGTAAAATTCTGTTCTAAAAATATGTATTCTCAATTATTTGAGAAAAATATCAACATTTTAAGAGTTCTTGGTATATATTTGGTCATGGCCATTAACAAAAGCAATATAATATAAGACAATATTTGACTATTAGGTATATAATCTGTTATACTTATTTCTCTGTAGTGCAGAGTATGCCTATTTGCTATATGCTATTTGAAAGCAAGAGGCACCATAATAACAAAGCATTTAAAAATGAGGAGTTTCAAGTGAACCCTGGAGATATAAACAACTTCATCATTCACTGTATCATCCTCATTCATAACATATGACAGAAAAAAATGAAATATTTTTAAATACAGTATCTCTAAAATATATTTTCTCCACCCCCTCCTTTTTTTTCCCCTCCTAACTGAGCAATTGGTTGTGTATGCAAACGGTGCCTCCGCTAGAGCACACCTGTGCTACCCAACAGGTAAAGCCTCTGCACAACAGCACCCTCACCAGGGCCAGAATCACACATTTCTACAGCAAAGTTTGATTACGTAAAAGGTGATTTTAAGAAACAGTTACCAGGACCTTGCTACTCTGACAGTAGCTAAGAAGAGGCTCTTGTGCCATCACCACAGAGTGGAAGAGGACAAGTCTTGGTGCGTGGCAGCAAGTGTTGTGTTTAGAATAGAATCACAGAACCATAGAATAGTTTGGGTTGGAAAGGACCTTAAAGATCATATAGTTGCAAGCCCCCTGCTATGGGCAGGGACACCGCCCACTAGATCAGGTTGCCCAAGGCCCCATATTTGATGCTCTGCAACAGAAGCAGAGGGGTGAACAAGTCTTGACAGGAACATTTCCTTTGCATTCAGCCAGCTTTACCCACTGTGCTTGGCATTACATCCCCTACTTGTATCTACTAAACCTTTTACATCACTGTGAGATGAAGATTATCCAGCTGCTCTGCACTGCAGTTCTCCAGGAGTTTAGAAACGGCCAGGACACTAGGAAAACAAATCTAGTAATGCCAACATGGCAGTAAGTAAGTGACCAAGGCAGGCCAAGTTAAGTGTCTAGCACCTGGCTCTGGAACTATCTAACTGCTGGCAGAGGTTCACACTACTGAGACAAGTATTCTTGGTGAACACACTCCAAGAGGCAGTAGAGAACAGATGTCAGTGAAAACTCTTGCCCAAGCACCAGTTTTCCTAGTTTTGAAAAATACCACACAAAAGCTAGGGAGAATACTCATCTAGAGAAAACTCTCAATATCTGAAGTACCAGGACCTGAGTGACAGGCTTGAAATGATATGTATGACCCACGGATGATTCGTACTCCATTGCTATGTGTGTGGTTCAGTCTGTAACTTTCCACATCGCTATCATCAACAGAGTTGTACTATGCCATTTCTAATACATAAGAGCATGAGAAACTTGTTTCATTATCACTAGAATTGTTTTGTGTGAAAGAGAGAGGAGCTGGACAGGAAAGTTGTGTTTCTACAGCTCCTTAGCTTAAAGATAGGGAATATCCAGCTGCTTCCTCCTCTCCTGGGACCCCGACCACATTTTAGGAGGAAGGGAGGGGCAATAAGCAGCTTGATCCAGACTCCGCTTTTTGGGGCGATGTAATTTTTTTTTGTTCAACGGTATAAAGGCTAAGCCCCTCAGAGCAAAGGGTGGGGAAACCTCAGCCACGGGATGCACCACATAGTTTCCCAATTGCCTTTCTCCAATTCCTTGCTCCAAAAAATTAAAGACACCCCCCCCACCACCACCAGTGACTGTGGATCTGGATGATATTAAAGCCATTGGTGATGTATTTCTCTTAATCACTGTACTTATTCTATTATGGTAATGATTAAACACATTGATTTTACAGGCTGTTACTGTTAACTTGTCATCAATCACTACTAATCATTTCTCTACTTTCTCACTGTAATAACTTCAGTAAAACTTGACTTCACTGAATCTGGGCCCTTACGATGATTTTTGCTAAAGGCTCCTGAGTATTTGAGACTTTGGGGCTTTTATGATGGTCTATTTTTTCTAAAAGCTCCTTGATTTTTGCTGAAAGCCCCGCCTTTGTGGTAAAACAACATCTAAAAAACCCAGTAATTTTGATTGGAAAACGATGAAGGGGAAAAGAGTTAATTCAAATCTGCCTTCTAAAGGCATCATTTGACATTTCAGAAGGTAAAACTTGCTTCAGAATCACACAGAATCACAGAATCACAGAATCACCGGGTTGGAAGAGACCCATTGGATCATCGAGTCCAATCATTCCCACCAAACACTAAACCATGTCCCTCAGGACCCCGTCTACTTGTGCCTTAAACACCTCCAGGGAAGGCGAATCAACCACCTCCCTGGACAGCATATTCCAATGCCCAATGACCCTTCCCGTAAAAAACTTCCCCCTAATCTCCAGCCTAAATTTCCCCTGGCGGAGCTTGAGGCCATTCCCTCTTGTCCTGTCCCCTGTCACTTGGGAGAAGAGGCCA
>WAAB01024278.1:172271-186052 GCA_013389865.1 Piaya cayana
GAGTCACTGTGTCATAGAAGGCGATCAGGTTGGTTTGGCAGGACCTGCCTTTTGTAAACCCATGTTGGCTGGGCCTGATCACCCAGTTCTCTTGCATGTGCTTCATGATAGCACTCAAGATCACCTGCTCCATGACTTTCCCTGGCACTGAGGTCAGACTGACTAGCCTGTAGTTCCCCGGGTCCCCCGTGTGACCCTTCTTATAGATGGGCACAACATCAGCCAGCCTCCAGTCCAGTGGAACATTTCAGGCTGAAATATTCTTGATAAGGTTCTTATAATAGGGAATACATACAGGTTTTAAGTTGTTCTCATTTTGTTTTTACAAAATCAAGAATGCTATTATGCCGTTTCCAAGCTCCACACTTCACTCTACAAATGCACCTCCTTAGGCAGATGAGTTGTAATTTGACCAGAGATCAACTAATTTGAGTCTCCTTATTCTCAAGGGATACATGGAAAAGGTTGCTGTCACATAATTATTTCATTAGGAACTCTGAAACGGAACTCTACAAGAGTTAAAAGCTTTTTTTCACATGGTTAACTTCCACCTTTGAAACACTACAATATTTGCAAAGGAAAATGAAAATGTTCAAAGCCCTATAACATATCTTCCCCACTGGAAGATGAATTCCATACAGCATGTTCAGTTCTGCACACAGCTGTATCAAGGAAGTCTTCCACTGGATTTTAAGTGATACATATAAAAAATCCGTGGTTTCTTGTGGCTTGGCATCGGCAAACCCCTTTGTTTCTCACCTGTCCAAGAAAACAGTACTTTGTTCTGTCTGTTGAGGGATATTGGTTTCTTAGCCCTTCTGCACATGTTGAAAACATTATTCCTTGATGAGCACAATACCAGTGCTTATGATACTCAATTCAATGATCATTTCCAACTGCAATGTTATTTTATGCTGTAAACCTTAGGTGATCTACACAACTGCACTTTTCTACCCAGGATGAACATTCAATTGCAAAATTCAACATAAACGGTCTTTCATCCCTGTCTGAATAAAAACTGATCACATAAAAGGCATCTCTTAAAGATTCTGGTCACAAAGTAGTGGTTTTACAGTCAGTATATGACTGGAGCCAACTGTTCTCAGAGGCTCAGAGGAAGGAGAATATGTGAATTTCCTGATTTTCACACTGGCTTGTTTCTATCTCCCTTCTACGCAAGGTCAGCCACATTTTACATTACATTATTCCTGAGATCAGTTCAAGGAAAGCTACTTTCACCGAAATACCATCATCAACTGAAACTGGAGGACTAAACACTGTATCAATATAACTACTCTGTGTTTTAATATAACTATGAGAAAAACAGGCTGCACATATGATTAATATCTGCAAGATTCCACAGAAAAGTGTTTTCTGGATTTTTATGACAAGACACAAAATATGCGTGGTTGCAAAACATACACATCTAAATGTTTTTCACTTACATTTGTTAGTGTAAATTAGTATTTGATTCACAATGATAAATTTAAGTAGGCAGATCAATTAAAAAGTTCTGTACTGCTTCATCAAAAATTATCTTCACAATAAGATGGCCTTCTTTGAAGGCATATAACTAGCTCCACTCTTATTATAATGGCCTCTGCATAAGCATCTCTACCTTTACAAGTATCTTAGGCTGCATTATAATTGCGAACCACCAAATACGTTAAGGTCATTATCTTTTTCCAATTGAAATCAGAGATTCCCCACTAGATTCAACAGGTCCTCCCTGGATTAATGTTGAAAACCCATGGCACTCTAGATTAAAAACAAAGCTTTATTCAAAGCTATGAATGCCATCCCAAGAAGATAATACCACAAAACTAGGAAGCCACATCAACTTCACAGGGAAATAGTACTAAATATTTGGGAAAGAGGTTTAACACATCAGATAAATCAGAAATAAAAGTCCAAAACTGTAATGTCTGCTCCTAAACATTTAACCGGAAAGTCATTCCTCTTCTGTAATACTTTCTAGTCTTCACATTGTGAGCACTACTGCAAAGGCTCCAGATGTCATTGAAAAAAAAAAAAAAAGAGTTAAAAGCACTTTAAGAGCCATTCCATGGGGAGCATCTGCTCTAGAGCTATGACTTGATTTTGAGCTGTCTCGCTTTGGGATTACTTGTGTGCACTATGCACATTCAGCATAAAACCAGCAGTAAAACTACTGAGTAAAAAACCCTAACAGTTTTAATTCCCATTTCTAGTGCCTGTGAAAGCCAGGAAACAAATGACCAAATGAAAGCTTTCAAAGGAGAAGCAGAAAATGTAACTTGCATTCACACTTCAGTAACACAGTTAAGAGTGAATAAAACCATGGCTGGATCAATAACTTATGAAGCTTCATAGACTTCAGGCAGACCCATGATGTTACTCCCAGAATGGTCACTAGAGATGCTGTAGAGTGAGAAAAGATCAGAAATAAAGAGATCAGATGTCCCTTTTCCAGACACTCCACAAACAACTATTAAGCCCAGATACAAAACAATCTGTGACCATTCACCTGCATCCCTTTTCTCAGACTTGAAAGCTGTAATTTCAGTGTGCAATTATTTCTCCCTAAGAATGTTATTATAATAAATTAATATACTGAAGTGATGTTTATTAGAAACAGAATCTTAATGAAGGCACAGAAGTGGGAGCAGAGAACATTTCACGAGCATCAGAAGCTTTAATAATTACTTACCTCTTTTCTTAACAATGAATTAGCCAGCAAGCCTTTTTACAGAACACTACATAGCAGTAGCATATCCTGTTTGTCTTTATTTGATACATACAAATGTAGAAAGATCGGTTCAATACTGACTCTGTATATCCTGTAGATCAAATACGGGGCATTTACTTTATGGTTTTCTGCAAATATGATTCGCACCCTTCCTGTCACTCTTTCAATGTCTATTTTACTGCTCCTGCCACAAATCCAGATGGCTGCAGATATGCAGCTGGCAACACTATGTTGTCTGACCCTGTTTAGGAGTTTACACAATGCAGTGCTTCAATTAAGAGGAAGTCCGAAGTACTCTCATTAGCACAGCATCCAATGAGCTGAAAAAGGAGCAGTAGGAGTGAGAAATTTCAGCAAAAAAATTCCTAGTACAGGAAATGCCTACAAGACAGAGAAGGGATTGTACACTTTGCTGTGAAGACAGCAGAGCATAAAAACAGCTCTCTGAAGAGCTAATTGCAAAGTCTATAGGCCAAAGTAAGGCCAGCTACACTTCTTCAATATGTGACTGTAACTCCTTCCACACATGAACAGGGCCTAATGGTTTACCTTAACAAGGATCACCTCTTTTACACTGAACTATAAAATAATAGTGAACATATTGCTGGGTTTATCAAATACCTTCAAAAAAGCTCAAGTGGTGAGAGCAAGTGTTTTAAGCATGAACGAGTCTATGTAAAAAATTTAGATCTTGAGAAGCTCTGACACTGGCTATCTTCAAAATGCAGACTGTGTTAAAGCGGGCATTTGGTCTTCTTTGTGAAGATAATAAGGGCTTATTAGATAAAATACGTAATTGTTATGTAAATCTTTGAAGATATATTGTGTTTTTAACCAGTGCTGAATGTAATCTCTCATTATTTCAGTAACTTAAATTATTAGAAAGAGAAGGTCCACGTATGCTGTGTTGAAATGTGCTTTCACACATTTGGTGATATGATAACCTTTTCAGGTATTCTGATGTGATGAGCTAATTCTTTCAGGCATTATTTTTCTTTGCCATTGCCATTCAAGGTTAAAAACAATGTGAACTAAACTACGGGTACAAATCAACCATGACTATTTTCTGTCAGCACATTGTATATACACACTTGCATATGTAAACATTGAGTTTTTCAAAGAAACAGTCTCTGCTTTATCATTTTCTTCTACTTCTTATCACACAACAAATCACAATCAACTCACAAACAAAAGCAATACTGAGTAATACTGCAATACCGATGCTTAAAATGAATATGGTTCCATAAAAAGATTCTACCAGCACCACACTCATTCCCATACATTATTCCATCTCAGAAAAGCCTTGCTACTTCAAGTAGCATGAAAGGGTGTGATTAAATCCCACCAAGACCAATATAACTAATTAACAATTAGTATATACCTACCTCTTGTATAATTATTTTCGTCCACAAATCTCCTGGTGCTTTACAGTGAAGCCTAGTTTCACAGTTAACTACTGGACAGCTAAGCAGTAAAAGCTAAATATACATCCTGTTTGGGTGGCCAGATCCCTCTAAAAAGGTAAATCCTGATAGAGCTCACAACTCAGCTCTGTACATTCATTTTGCCAGTTGCAGATGTTCATGAACCCCTCCCTACATACCCCAAGGTCAGTCTGCCTACAAATCTCATATGCTGTTGCTAAATGCTCTAGATGGAGTTCCCGTGACTGACTAAAGCACTGACTTCAGTCATGCGTGAGCACTTGGCAAAGAAGACAAAAAGGACCACTGTAATAGACGGACTGTCCTCACCACCATTCATACAAGCATGTTCGTGGCCTGCAGTACAACACAGCACAAGCTCCTCATTCCTCCCTTGGGCTTCTTTGGTGCTCAACTCACATCTGTGCAGTCTGAATGAACAATGGCAGCAGCCTCGAGCCTCGCCTCATGGCAGATCCCAGGCACATCCCAAGAGGTCCAAGGACAACCTCCATAGGAACAGGAGGTAGAAACTGAGAGGTGGAGTGGCTCTGGATACCAAGTTCAACATACGTAAGTATGGTCAAATGACGACAAACTATGCACTGAAACTTGAGCATGTCCACATGTTGTTCTGCAGAGATGAACTTACAGACAGAACCATGCGCTTCTGCAAACGGCTGAGCTGGACTTCAGACATCAGCCAGGGGCAGTGTGACTGTTCATCAGCAGAGCTGTGTTATGGACAGTCTGTGCATGCACTCTGGAAAATCCCAAAAGGTAACAAGTATTGGCCTAAGCCTTCATTAAAGAAGGTCAGGCTGAAGTACTTCACCTCGTGCTTCACAGGCTGCAAGTTTCACATGGTTGGTTACTACAGCTCAGCTGACCCATGATTAACAAATCGTTAAGCGGAATTAATTCAGTCATGTCTGAGCCCTAAATTACTGTGGACAGGTCACAGAAATCCCTATTACTACCCAAAATAACTATACCAGGAAGCTGAGTTCCACTTACTGATCTTAATATTTAATACTTGATTTACAAACAGGAAACCCACAAACTGACAAAAGAAAGTCCTCATAATATTATTTAGAGTTTGAACAACAAAAAAAAGGATGACTCAACCCTTTTACAGACAGCATGAAACCTACATAGAACAATGGGTGTTTCAAAATGTTATGTAGAGAATGGGAAAAGAATGAGAACAGCAGGATACCACTGAGCTGACTTCTGTTCTTGATACTTTAAAAAAATTATTATTATTTAGGAAAAAAAAACCCAACAAACCCTCTTGCTTAGGAATTAATGCCTTCATACATACTCCTTAATCCTACGTGGATGAAAGGCAAGAAGTAATATCTACAGAGAAGGAAAAATATTGTTTGTAAAGAAGGCCCTTAAAATATTGCTATATCACATTTAAAATTGGTTGTACATTAGTAAGTATAGAAGGCTAATGAAATTTTCATACAAATACATAAAGTATCATAATCATACAATGGATAATTAGGATACATTTATACAATACAAGCAAAATTACAGGTAACAGTGTATGTTGTCCAGAATGGTAAGCAGAAATGGAATCCACAGCCAACTGAGTTTTCACTGTATACAATAAAGGCTTTTTATTTGCAATCTACGAGGTACCACACCTCAGCTAAATTAGAACCATTTATGGTGAATGCCAGGACACCACTTTGATGTATCTGAGAGATCCTGCAAGGCCATTGTAAAGCTTCTTAAACATCACTCTGCTGTTAAGGCTGAGAAACACAGCTAAGGCTCTTTACAGTTTTACTTTGGCTGTCATTTCCTATATATCATACGGACATCCATCTCCTCAATCTTGCATGATGTACAAAAAGCAAGAAATGTTTGGTTGCAGAACTGATTATTACTTCAAGCCTACTATTTTAGATTACAAACAATGCACACAAATTCCCTAAGCATGCAGGATTAGCTGGATTAACACTTTCTCACTCAAAAGTAAGTGCATTGTTTATAGGGCAAGCAGGCATTCAGCTGGTGCAAACAGAACCCTGCCCACTTTGTTCACATCTGCTTCCACTTTACTTCCAGAGAGCCCATTAAGAGATGAAGCATATGGCCTCGATATTGTGAGTGTTTGTAAATAGCCTGCATAGCAAGCACAGCAGAAATTATACATTCAACTGGATAACATAACCTCTCCAGGCACCTCTGCAGGCACTCCTCATGTAAACCATCAGAGCACAAGAGGAAGAAAAACACAGAACACTTCCCAAAGAAACCCACAACTGTTCTGAATCCTTTATTGTTTCTCCTGGATACAGCTCTGTTCATTTAGTGGCTTTATGCTGGGATAAAAACAGCATCAGACTATCAAACCATGTATTTATCTTGCTACATGTCCTGACAGGCCAATTTTGACATCTGGTACACAAAGTTACTGCAGACCTTATGTGTGATTTATTTTTCCTTCTTAAGGAAAGTTGAAATGCAACTATCCCCTCACAACGGAAGAGCATAACGTAAATTGTCCCTCAACTTTAACATGGCCTACTGGCATTCCCCCCATTCCTGAAAGAAGTTCTTTTATGAAGAGCCCTACACTTGCACATTAAAAAAAAAGGCAGCTAGTTTTATGTTCTTTTTCTCTTCCCTCCACATGTGAGAATGAAAGAGGAAAACTATCAAGGAAAATAATTTCAGCTGTGCACACAGGTTAAAACAGAACTATGAAGACAAAGACCAAATGGGCCCTTCAACAACATGATCACAGAGTGCAAGTATTCTGATGATTCCTTCTTCACATGGTCTCACAGCTGTCAAATATGCCATCAAGAAAAGGATACAAAAATAAGCTTTAGCTAATCAAAGATATTCCAGGATTATTGAAATAGGTGACATATCAAGAAGCTGGAGTTTCTCACGTAAGTAAAACCACTCCCATTTGATTTCAGAGGCTAAGTTTAGTCAACTCAGTTCATATACATCTTGATATACAATTCTAATCTTCTGTTGCATTACCACTGTACTTTCAAAAAACTGCATTGGGAGATGCTCAAATATTGCAGCTACCTACCTAGAAAAAAGCTTGCTGCTCCCAAAGAAAAGAGCACCAGGACAGACCAAACATTTTGCTGGGCAATTCCTCTAACTTGTTCTAGAAGATGTGCATAAAAATGAACGCTTGAATACCTCACTACGTATTCTTAGAATTTTTTGCCCTGTAACACAGTGCTGCTGGCAACTGTGCATCCTTGCATTATTTATCAAGTTTCCTTGATTCCTTTCTGGCAGAAGTGTCAGAACAGCTTAGTTTTCCTTCACGATGCATGGAGACCATTTCTAGTACCAGAGCAGGAGAAAAATCTGTCTCATTCTGTCCGTGTGCTTTAGTTTTTTCCAATAGTACCAAAGTGTCAATAGAAGCTAAAGTGACTGGGTACCAGCCATGAAGCAGAAAAGTAATCAGCCTAAACCAGATGGAGGAAACGTTTGTGAAGGCAGAGCTTTCTTCTGACTAAGGTCAGGAATGAAAAACATCTAGAGTTCTCAGGTATGAGGCAAATGTAAGGATTCCTGGCACAGCAAATTCACAGAGAACATTTCCAGAAATACTTCTTTTTCAGAACTTTAATTGAATTATGTTTTTCCTCAGGTTATAACAAACAGATAACAGAATATTTTGGTGTCCCAGAAATAGAT
Organism: Piaya cayana; assembly: GCA_013389865.1. Taxonomy (NCBI): domain Eukaryota; kingdom Metazoa; phylum Chordata; class Aves; order Cuculiformes; family Coccyzidae; genus Piaya; species Piaya cayana. The sequence goes on from WAAB01024278.1 coordinate 180,117, forward strand.
CACAAACCAGCACCCTTTTTCATGTATAACACGAAGTTGTACCAGAGTAGAATACATGTAGTTTCAGTGAATTTCAGGTTAGCTGAAAGCTACTCTGACAAAAGCATTTTGAAAACTCAGCCTGATAAAATCTGATCACTCCCTGATGCCACAGCACACACAATCACAGGTGCCAGAAGGAAAATAGGGGCTAACAGGTTCAAAAGGAAGAGTGAGATAAGAACATGCCCAATCACATCAGCTAGATCTCTGTGCTGGAAACAAGCAGTGTGTCTCCTTCAGGTCACAGCATATCCTTCAACTACTCTTGAGCTGCTCACACCTGAAACTTTAAGAGAACAGCAGAGACACTGAAAAAGATAGAGCCTGTGAAATCTGTGCTGATCCTTCAAACGGTAGCTTTTCTTTCTCATTATTCACAGAAAGATCTTGGCTTTTCTTAAGGCATCAGGTTACGGTAAATTCAACACACAAACAATGACACTGAATCTCTCACTTTACAGTCTTTTTTGCCAGGTTTCAAAATTCCTTCCTCAAATGACCAGAAAGGTAAAAGTTACTGACTAAAGCTAGGCTGAAGGTAGAATGTCCCATCCATTTCTTGTTTGGGATGTGCCAATTAAAAGATTCATCCACTCTACAAAAAAAAAAATAGAATACAATACTTTGTATCTGAATGGCAGACACTTTTTCAATGATGACATTAAGAGGATTATCCTAAAACAAATTAGTCTTTAATTGGTTTACAGAGAAAATATGAATATGCTAGGAATTCATCTAAGCAAATAAAACAGTGTAAGTTTTATGAATAAGTGGTGTAATCATGTTCTTCTTAGTTGGAAATAAAACCAAACATTATTTGCATAACAGAACTGTTTACACATCTTAATAGAACTGTGTCGTTATCCTCCTGGCTTTTATATAACAGTCAGTATACATCTTAGGTCCAATATATGGAGTTTTACACCAATCATTGCTGGAACCCTTTTGACATTTTAAATAACCCCTATTAGTGTATGGACTCTTTAGAAGAATCCTTGAACACAGTTAGTAGTATTTTAGAGAGGTCAAAATTGTCAAAATTATTAAGATCTAACACAAATAATGTAGAACTGATCACTCCACAGATACTGAAAACAAGAGAAAGTAGCCTTACAGTTCTACAAATCATTTCTAGCAGAAGCTAAAGGATTAGACTGACATATATTTCCCAAGCTACATCTGTCATAACAAGTCTAAAAAGGCAACCAGCCCACTGAGCAAGAACTGGCACTTTGGGAAATGGCTTAAATAGCACCGAGCTCTCAACTAGCACTTCTATGCTTACTGCATATTTGAAAAGACTCAAATCAAAAGTCTATTTGTCACCTTCACATTTGACTTAAAGATAAATTTTAAAAAAAAAGGTATATTGAGAATTCCTCAGTATATCAGAGATCTCTGGATTTCAGTGCTATGGACAGTACAAGGACAGGAGTGCAGAAAATGCAGTCAATCAACAGAAAAAACTTTCAATCCTGAGTCACAAAGATAAATGAGAGAGAGGGACGAAGCCCACAGGGCACTGCCCCTGAGAGAGCTTCATTCTTATATCAGAGAATCTCATGCCTAGGGCTTTTACATTCTTCTGATTGCAGTTTCAACCTCATCTACATTTGGTAGAACATTTTACTGTTAGTCTGCTTAGTGTTCGTTATGCAAACACATTTACTCACTCAAGGCACCGCTTTACCTGTACCTAAAAGGTGTGATTTAGGAGACCTTCCCCAAAGAAAGATTAACATTGGAGTGAACCACATATCTTATGTTAACCTGCAGTTGTATTCAGCCTTTTTAAAAACAGAACAATCAAGCCCAAATATTTGGGCCCTCAAAATTCTCCACTAGAAGAACAGTAACTACATATTTAACAAATAAGGCAGAGTGCACACACCCTTTAGAGATAATCCACAGGGGACAGAAAACCAGTGTTTTAATGTATGTTACAGTGAATGGAACCTGTATAAAAGCTGGGAAACCAACTGGAAAAAAAGGGAAAAGAAGCAGCTCCTCTCACCCTACAGAATGGCTGTTGGATTCCTCTACAGGTTTCCTACAATTGTTATTATACCTATGAGCCATAGAATGGTTTTGGCTGGAAGGGACCTTAAATACCATGTAGTTCCAATCCCCTGCCACGAGCAGGGACACTTCCCACTCCATCTGGTTGCCCAGATCCACATCCAATCTGGCCTTGAACAACTTCCAGGGAGGAAGCGTCCACGACTTCTCTGAAGTTGCAGGGACTTCAAGCAGATATGTCTATTACTGGACAATAAGTTGACTACAGTTGAAAGGAACAGCACAACAATTTGACTTCTTACTAGCACCTACACAGCCTAAGAGACGTTACAGAATACTATAGTCCAGTTGGAAGGGACCTACAAGAATCACCTGCTCCAACTGCCTGACTGCTTCAGGGCTGACCAAATAGTTGTTTAATACTTTGTAAATACTTGACAGAAGACTGTGGCTGCACAAACCCAGTAAGTCCCACCTGCTGAGTACAATCCCCTGTCTTCAACCACAGTTTCCTTTTCCCATGCCAGGGCATCTGGAAGTCAAGCATTACAGGAGCACAAGCAGCCTCCACTTCTGCCCCAGGACACTATTTCCCAGATCAGACTCCTGAGGAACAGCAATCAGACTGCCAGCAAAAGGAACCCGTAATGGGAATGTGGCAGCAATGCTGCACTAGAGCTGTATTTTAAAGACTAATCTGAAAGTTTGCCAGGTTAACATAGTGCTCACAGGTACACACACCCCTGTCAAAGGATCCAGCTCATTACTTACACGTCAGCACATGCATGTTGCTGCCCCATGACCAGACACTCAGCACTACCACATGGCTTGACACTCAAGTCTGCTGCTACAGCTCTGATGTGAGAGTTTTGGATGAGCAGCCATGTGAAAGCAGCCCAGCAGCAAGAGACCCATTGCTGATGAGATGCTCATCAAGACAGATCCAGCTACTGGCACTTTCTTTTTTCAGATATTTTAAGAGCAGGCACATGGAAAGAGGGAAGTCACTGGAAAACCTCGTTTATTCTCTGATTTTAGAGTGATTCCACTAAAACTCAATGCAATGGAGTCATTGATTGAGTCACATTAAGAGAACCTGAATTACCTTGAAGCACTCTATGGTTCCAATTCAACAAGCTCCATCCCTCAAAAACACCAATTACCCTGAACATCAAGGTAAAGACTCGTTGTTGCTCTATCTCAAAATTCCAGGAACAGCATTTACGTGACACATCAAAGTAACAAAAAGCAAAAAGTGGGGGGAGGGGGCAGGGAAGAAGGTTTTTTAAAACTCTCACAAATCACAGTATTAATTAACTACTTCCATTACAACAGTGATTTTGAATTAGAAAAAAATAGTGCAATTTCATTCATATAAATCCATTTCCTTCACTGGTCCTCATTTGTACTTTTACAGGCAAAAATATGGCTTTGTTGCATGATTATTTATTACATTTCATTTAAAGACAAAATTACACACAACATCTATGTCTGAACTGTCATAGACAAGAAACAAATTAAATAGAAGAGAATCTAATTTATCTCTGAAATCTCGGGAAGGAAGTTCAACTACTGCTAAAAGCATACAAGTTGCTCTTGTGAAGAAATATTATATTTACCACTTCTTTTGATGAAAAGCACAAACAAAAAGATGTCCATATCGTGCACAACTGAGCAAGAGCGATCCTGTCTAAACACTAAATCCAGGAGGATTGGCCAAGGAGACTCAGAAAAGAATCCTCTCTGAAGGCTGAAAAATGTTTCCTTTACTTAAAAATGTGACTGATTAGATTTAATACTGTTGAAGTCCTGAGATTCCCAAGGGCCGTATCCTCCATTTAATAAAATAAAACTAACAAAAAAAAAAATACAGCACAGGCACCTGCAGTGTGGTCTTCCCTGCGCTGACCTTCCCATGCATGTCATTGCTCACAAAACTGGTGACTGGAAGAGGAAGCACAGTTAAATATCATTAGATTCTATTATTAGCTTTCAGAAAGGCTAATGACAAGACTGCCAACCCAAAATGTCACAGTGATTTCTCTGACGTAATCCTATAGCACCCAGGAAATGAAGGGAAACTACCAATCTATTTTGCTGACACATATTAGGAAAAACGAGATGCTCATCGTGAGTATCAGAAATAATCTTTATAACGTCCTAAGCCAAACAAAATAAACAGATTTAAAAGCAAAATAAACATCACATGAAAGCAATAGAAAAACATTATCAACAAAAAAAGCCTTTAAAATCTCAGCAGCATTTGGGGGTTAAAAAGAGCAAACAAACAAGTAAATAAAATGGTCAGCTAACTGATGCTAAAATAAAGAGGAGAATGAAACCAACAGGCTACATAACACATTTTGCCAAACGATGCAGTTCAATCCCAACAAAAAAAGAAAAAATCTCAAACACTAAGGCTGACTCTGACCATGAGGTTTCATGTTCAACACCATCAGAGACCTCATGGTGCTACAATGCAGAAGAGAATTGTGTCAGGGATTACCATAGTATCACTTTGATGAAACTTTCTCTTCTTATATTTTTTATGTTTCCCTAAAAAGGAATTAATCTGTGAAATTAATAATTATTACCTTAAGAGGCCTCTTCTTATTGTATTTTTTTATTCTAATGCTTACAGCCGATTAAAAGAAAATCTTTACAAGGAGTTTCTGTATGTATAACTGTGCATGCACCTGGTGAGTCTGTATGTAATCCATCCCTGGTGGTTAAATACTCCCATTTCACTCCCTCTTAGTCTTTGCTCCACAGCATGGCCAGGGATTATTAAATGATGCTAATACCCTCGTCATCTGACAGCACAAACCCTACATTCAATAACTTGAAGGGAAGACATGTCACTGCTTTTCCCTCCTAGCTGTTTAAAAAAAAAAACAACAAATAAACAAAAACAACAACAAAAAAAAGAAAATAAGAAAACCCAAATCAATGATATAAGTCTCATTTTAGCTACACCTATTTAAACTTGACTGACAGAGTCACAGTCAATGAGACAGAGGCTCAGTTTGCACACCCGTCAGTAATGGAGACAACTCCATCATGCAGACCCGCTCCCCGTTCCTCGCTCACATCGGTTTACTCCCAAATCCAATGAATTGACAGGGGGTTTCTAATTAACCCTGGTGAAATATAACTAAACACTTGCAAACAAGAGGGTGTCCCTCAGGTAGCCCAGCGCCTGCCGCCAGGAAAGGTTCCCAGGCAGCCCCAATTAGCTCCCCAAAGGGAGTCGAGCGGGGCTGCCGGCACAGGCACCGGCAGTTACATAAAGAGCTGCTAAAAATAAACTTCAGAGGCGCGGGGCGGGCAGCGGCCGGGGCCGGGCGGCATCCCCGCCCGCCGGGCAGCCCAGGGGCAGCGGCACCGCTCCCACCGGCTCCCGCGGGGCATCCCGGCCCGCATCCCGGCGCTCCCCAACCCCGCGGAGCATCCCGTCCGCATCCCGGGGCGCATCCCGGCGCTCCCCAGCCCCGCGGAGCTTCCTGTCCCACATTCCCGCGCTCCCCAGCCCCGCGGAAGAGCCCGCGCCGCATCCCGGGGCGCATCCCGGCCGCCGCTTACCACCAGCACGGGCACGCCGGCGGTCAGCGAGTAGAGGAGCACCGGGGGCACGGCGCTGCGGTCCTCAGGGCCCGGGTAGGGCTTTCGGTACGCGCCCTCGTAGCAGAAGAAGCCCTGCACGTTGACCGCGAAGGTGTCCGTGTACTCGAAATAGTAAGCCAGCATCACGGTCCCTGCCATGATCACCATCTGGAAGTAAAGCATGCTGCTGAGCGGAGAGGGCCCCGGTGGCCGCGGCGGCCCCGCTCCCCGGCGGCATCCACCGCGGGCGGGGGCGGCGGGGGGGGGCGCTG
>WAAB01024278.1:187969-211982 GCA_013389865.1 Piaya cayana
GACGCCCCCCGGCAGCGCGGCCTCCCCGCCGCCCGCGGGCCCGTCCCGCCCCGCGCTCCCGCCCGCCGGTCCTGAGGGGCAACCCCGGGGCCGCCTCGCCCCGAGCGGAGCCGTCCGCAGCCCCGGGAGACACCGGGGAGAGGGCGGCTGGACGAGATGCTGTCCTCGCCCAAGTGACATCCCAGAGCAAGAGGAGAGCCTGCTCCGGTGCTGCGAGATGTCACTTAGAGAATCAGAATCGTACAACAGTTTGAGCTGGAAGGCANGGGCCCGTCCCGCCCCGCGCTCCCGCCCGCCGGTCCTGAGGGGCAACCCCGGGGCCGCCTCGCCCCGAGCGGAGCCGTCCGCAGCCCCGGGAGACACCGGGGAGAGGGCGGCTGGACGAGATGCTGTCCTCGCCCAAGTGACATCCCAGAGCAAGAGGAGAGCCTGCTCCGGTGCTGCGAGATGTCACTTAGAGAATCAGAATCGTACAACAGTTTGAGCTGGAAGGCACCTCAAAGATCATACAGTTCTAACCCCTCTGCCATGGGCAGGGACACCTCCCACAGCCCAGGCTGCCCAAGGCCCATCCAACCTGGCCTTGACACCTCCAGGGATGGGGCAGCCACAGCTTCCCTGGGAAACCTGTGCCAGTGCCTCACCGCTCTCTCACATGAAGAAACTCTTCTTTATGTTTAGTCTAAATCTGCCCCTCTCCAGTTTATAGCCGTTACCTGCAGTCCTATCACTACAAGCCTTTGTGAACAGCCCCTCCCCAGCTTTCTTGTAGCCCCTTCAGGTACTTCAAGGTTGCTAGAAGGTCTCCTCTGAGCATTCTCTTCTCCAGGCTGAACAACCCCACCTCTCTCAGCCTCTCGTCATAGCAGAAGTGCTTAAGCTCCTCTGATCATCTTTGTAGCCCTCCTCTGGACCCATTCCAACAGTTCCATATCCTTCTTATATTGGGGATTCCAGAACTGGACAAAGTGCTCTAGTTGAGCTCTCACAAGAGTAGAGTAGAGGGGCAGAATCACCTCCCTCGAACTGCTGGCCACGCTTCTGATGCAGCCCAGGATACATTTGGCCTTCTGGGCTGCGAGCACACGTTGCCAGCTCATGTCGAGCTTCTCATTGACCAGCACCCTCAAGTCATTCTCCACAGGGCTCTGAATCATATCATCCCCCATCCTGTATTGAAATCGCAGATTGCACCAGCCCAGGTCGAACACAGAAGCTTTCCACTTAAAGCTACATTCATAGTACATACACATACACTGAAGACCAGTGGACTGTGCCCAGTGCTTGGACAGAGTCATCCGTATGTGGTCTCTGGTCTGGATTCCCAAAGCCAACAGATAAAAAGTAACTTATAGGTACTCCCTCTATGCCCAAAAATGTTATATGACTGAGATACATTCTTCAGAGGATCTCCTTAGCCTTAGAGATTCCATTGGGCTTACTTAGTAAAGGCTGTTAGAAATAACAAATGAGATCTGATCACCCTGTTTTACAGTGTGTAATCATTCTCTTGGTGTTGTACTTTGGCTTTAACTGCTTGTTCCCCTCCCATTTCTGGAGAATTTTGTTCATATTCTCTGACGTTAGTCTCTGTGCATTTATTTTTAAGCATCCCTTGAAGCACACACTCTTCATGCCTGGATTCCACATCCAGTCTATTTTTATGTGTTCCTAACATCCTCCCCAGAAGAGTTTAAGCCGTGCCATTTGCATTGCACTCACCAGGCTTAGCTGGATAGCACCCTACCTCAGTGGGAAATATGTAGTGAGCCATGAGACATCTTGTGGTGAATTCTGCCTAGCACAGAGTTTATTTTCCCCATTTCTTTGACACAGTCCAAATTTCATTACCATACACATAAAAATCTTAATTTAATCATCAGAATTGTACACAAATAATCCCATCGTTAGGATAGAAGACCTTGATCCAAAGACCAAAGTCAATAGCAGAACTGCAATAAGCACTAGACTGATTCAGTTCTTCAGCTCTTTTTGAGTGGATGCTCCAGAGAAACACTGATGTCAGGTTTATTTTTTTCTTTTCCTTTTTTTTTTTTGTTTTAAATTGGCACTGGAGGAGATCAACCTTTCTCCAGTATCTGGCTAATAAAATGTTCCTGCATTTTGCTACTACAACACAAATCCTATTCGTAGATATTCCGACAGAGCTATTGCATGTAGGAGTCAGAGGACATGTAAAGTCCTGGTTTTACAGAACTTTTCTGAAACTTCTATCAAAATCTCCAAAGGACTTTGGATCATAGGTTTTGGAAAGAATCTCCATAGGCTACATAGTCCAGTCATCTACTCAAGAGAGGTCTCATTAGATCACATTGCTCAGTTCAGTCAAATACCAAGTATCTCTAAGGATGGAGATCCCACAACTGCTCTCGACAACCTGTGCCAGTATCCAACCACAGATATGTAAAACAAAAGATATCAAGCCAGAATTTTCTGTGTTCCATGCTGGGCCTGCTGCCTCTTCTCCTTTCACTGGGAAGCTGGAGTGAAGAAGCTGACTCCCCTTTCTCTACACCCCACCACAAGGTGGATGTAAACAACAGTAAGAAATGCCCTTGGCTTTCTCTTGTTAAGTCTAAACAAAATAACATTTCTGGTGGTACAGGAATACATCTGTATCCTGAGTGCTTGGTTTTTTTCTGCTGATACACAAATGATAACAAGTATATATTGGCTGTCGTTAAATTACACCTAAGATTTTAGAGAAATTATTAGGAGGCATTACAATTAAGAGAGTTTGTCTTTGTGCCTTTCTTTTACTCTAAAACAGTGACACTATTTAGGCTTTAATATGTGGCTTCCAATCATTTAAAAACATGCTATACAACAGGCTGGAATAGATCTATTTGATGCAATATTCACTTGTAATTTTTGGCTCAATCTAGTGTCCATGCTTCAAGTAGTACAGGAGAACTTGCCATTTACTAGAGCTATAAACCAGAGAATACAGGACTTCAGCTGAAGAGAAGTTTTAACATCAGCTTCATTGGTAGTCAACTCAGTGCCAGCTCAGAGTGATATGTCAACTTAGGTCACTGATGAAAAAAACTAAGACTTGAAAATGTCAACATCTGGTTTTAGTTTTTTAAAAAATATGCTATATAGGAAAATTTATTGATTGTCAACTTGATGATTCACTGAGGAATTAAAAGAATTAATTATTCCCTTTCTGCAACCTCCATTTTTTAGAGTAAAGATCATTAAGTGAGAGAAGTAGTCAGGTCATGTTTTTCACTATCAAGGGGCTCAACTACAGAGCAGATGATGAAAAAAACTCTAAAGCAAAAAAAATAAAGAAGAAAGTATATAAAAATGTCAATTTTTTTCTCCTTTGAAAGCACTGTACACTTATGACTGTTTCTAAAAATAATGATGAACTGTGTGTTCATTATATTTTTATACAGATTAGGTCAGCTCTAACACTGTCGTATTTTCTCAGCCCTTTCTTCCTTTTCTCCCATTTTGAAGATTTTTTTTTCCTTAGAGCAAGTATGAAAAGCTTGGTTCCTTGCAGTTGATTAAGTTAAATCTGAATTAACTTCTATCTGACTGATACCAGTTGAAAAACGTACATGCATTTGATGCTACTATTCTCTTAATAGAAGTTGACTGTTGCACTACGTAGGCCTCTTTGGTATAACAGTGAAGGATAGAAACACTGAGGAATGGATAGATAAGGCAGATCCAAGCTTCAAAAGATTCATAGACTCTTACAAAAGCAAAAATAAAATTATTACATATATTGCTTTATTTTAATAGTCCTAAATGAGTTTCCTTTTTTTGCAGATGTACTTTACAAGCATGGCCTGCACACCAGGGACTTGCCTTCATGAATATGCAGTTAGCTGATCAAGCAAAACCAGAGCTACACTTTTTATTACGATGGACATGATGTTTATTGGCTGCACAGCTGAATATGCAAACATGTATTAAATCAAACAAAGAGAAACGCAAGAACTCAATCCCCAGTGACTAATGCAGCCAGCAAAATATATTCTACAATCACAGTATTCCCTGCCGATTTATATCTGATAGGCAATGACAATGGAAGGGCAGAAAAAAACCCAGAACCAGCAATTTTTGTTCCAGAAATCTATTGGTAAAATTATCAGTTGAAACTCGGATGACAGACTGGTTTTGAAACTAACTTTCTCAGAAATAGCACCACTGATCTAAAAGCAAGAGTTCCCCCGATAGTCCTCATAGATTCATCTTGATCTTTTCATTTGTTTCCTAATTTCAAGTGAAATACCAGCTCAAGAGAGCAGAAAAAGAGAAACCTTAGCTGCACTGTTTTGAAATCATGACCTTTGTTACAGGAAGGTATTTCCAATAACGAATGCAATTCACTAACCTTTCATGTGCCTACATCACCACTTTTTATAGTATTTTCTAGTTATAAAATATTGTTATGGTAAAGCAGTAAAAAAATAAAGCCAACCCACCTTTCTGTTTACCTCTTTCATGCTTTATCAGAGTCATAACAGCTGACAACCCCAAGGCTGTTTCCCTGTTAGAGCTCCACGCCACTACACTAAACCAGACCTTTCTGAAAAGGATATTGCATTGGTGTTGATGGCTCATCCGCAGGAAAGAGACAGAATGAACTAAAATCTTTATAACCTTCCTGTCTTTAACCAGGAATAAAACTAGAAAAAGCCCCTTAATTTGGCAAACAGCAGAAGAGGGATTTATGTGCATACAAACTTTAGAAGAACATTGCATAATATTTAGTTATTTGATTCAGGCTTTACTCTACCAAAATACAGTGGTCTGTTCCTCTCTATTTAATAACAGATATTGTTAAGAGATAATGAAAAGGACATTTTAATTGTTTAATTAAAATGTTTAATGACATGCTCCATCCAGCAGTGATTTAGAGGACTAAAGCCTGGGTCATTTACTGCTAAAATTTGAGTCAAAAAAACCGCAGTGTCTGATCTTACGTAGAAAAATTACATGGAATATCTGGGAGATGTAAACCCATCACATTCTAGGACTCTCATAATGCAAGAAAAAATAATTTTATAGCAGTTGGGGCACAGTATAGAATCATAAATAGGAGCTTGCTCAGAACACTTGCAGTATGATTCAATCAGGCACCAAATCTAAGCTTTTCATGTGGTCTTAGTATGTAGTTCACAGAGAATGACAATTCCATTAATTGGCTAAGCTCTACTACATCAGATCAGGATGAATCATCTTCTGAAAGCGTCATGTATTCCATGCTAAGAAATACCAGCCTCTGATGATACCACTTACAACAATAATGAAACAAGCTGTGATGACTAGTTTAGGCTAGCACCCTCCTTTTAAATGTTCTAGTGAGATGTGAACAATTTTACACTTAACTTTGAATTGCACATAGCTAAACTAGCTCCAAAATAGGAATTATACTTTTCAAGAATCACATAGGGAGAAAAAAGTCTAATTAGTAGTTGCTGAAGCATTAACATTGCATTTGTATTGCATGATTATGTAGAGCTAGACCCTGTTCCCATAGAGGACAACATTTTGCCCCAGTAAGGTTGGGCACCTCATACAATGCAATGCACGTATAAGAGAGTGAACAGATGTAAATGAAACAAATGAGGAAGAGGACAAGAAAACAATGAAATGATTGATTTTGATATAATGAGAAGCAGTCACAACGCATTAGTTGCCTAGTCAGTGTTTACATCAATAAGATAACTAATCTTCTTAAAACTGCTTACTGTCTTCATATTAAGGAGAACTATTATTGCATGCAATTTCTTCATCGGTTAGAACAGAAATTTGGGACGTCAGAGGAACACCATATACCTAAAGCTGTACATCTTGAGAACTAAAACCTGCACTGTGCTGTCAAAATAGAAAAGTTTTGTCAATGTGAAATGAAACAGCAATATTTGAAAGCTCAAATAATGATTACTTAATCTGACCTAAGATAAACCTAGGAAGAAACCTACCCTTTAGAGAATCATTACCACAGCTATGAAGTTTTCTTCATTGGTAGATGCACTTTCAGTAAATATAGTGTTCTACAAACTGACTAAAAAATTGTCAATTTTTGGCGTAAAGGGTTCAATAAAAAACATACAAGTAACATCAGGATTTTTGAATAAACATCCTCACCTTATTAACCCAGAACATCATCATTCTTATAATTTCTTTTCATGAAAGAAAATCCCTTTCCAAGGTAATTAGCATTACCTTGGAATATTGATGCAGATTACTGAACAGCAGCTGACATAAGCAGAGCACTAGCCTATTCATGGTGCAGTAGTTAAGTGGGGGAAAAAAATAATCCCACAGACCTGCCAGGTGCAGTACGCTGCATGTATCTGTACAGCCAGAGTTTGTACATAATCCAAAGTTAGTTCAGACATTTATACAGTGCCCTTTACACATTACTGAATTCATTTCACTCCTTTGAATATGGTAGTTTTCTGTGCTGTATTTGCACCAATTTTATTACAAACAGTGAGACTAATTAATATAATTCATGAGCTAAATAGTCTGTACAGTCTTTAAGCAGAAGCATATAAATGTTTGCCCACTTCTCAAGATTCTGCATTGTCAGTGTAAAACTTCCATCAATCTGAAAACACATAAGTATGAAAGAAGGAAATAGTCAGCCCATCCAGCCACCTTTCTGCAGTTACGGTCTCACCCAAAGCTTCACTGCCTGTAGGAACTTTACTCTAGCAGTACACAGTTCTTTTATAAATACTGTAAAGACATTGCTTGAAAGATCTGTGAGTAACATCTCTGAAGTTATTGGAAATTAAATAGCCTTTTGTTTTAACTGAGGGAGACCTTGTTCAGTTTCAGGAAAACTTCTCTGAAAAAATCACACCTGTCTGCTTACATCATTGGTGTTTTATAGCCTGGTTTCTACCTGGATGAATCCACCTTCTCATTTTTGAATTCCACACTTAAACATAAGTGTGACTGATTTTCAGCTCTGCACACTTACCATCATTATCTTTTGCTGATTTCATGATTGGGGAATTAAATATTCTGAGATGCTGTGGAGAGGAGATGTAAAACTATCCCAAAGCCTGTAAAAGAAATTAAACTGTCAGGTTTGCACAGGACTTCAAATAGAATTGTAAGGTTTTCCTTCTGAGACTGAGAATTTTGCAATGCAGGGACAGCTGCATAGTAAAACTTGCAGAGTTATCTCTTCCTATAACCAGTCCTGGCCCTTAGCAATTGCATCATGAGCAGGTAAGGTATACAAAACTCTAAAGATACTTTCAAGCATAAGTCTGTACATAAGATTAAATTAACCCACTTACTAATATTCTCTCAAAAGGGAAAGACAAATATGCTAATATCATAAATTATGCACCATAATCGCTGCAGCTCTGGTTATCATTTAATGTATGCAGCTCATCCTGGCAGGAGTCCAATACAACCATGAACAGTTTCTGCTGGATAAGCTCACACACGGTTGTGCAGCAGAACTACTTATGTTCTTACAAATTATACCAGACATTTCTCATTAGCATTAACCTGAAATCCCATTCCCAAGTTGAATATTATCCATTATTTCATAAAATTACGATGAAAAGCATGGAAAGAGCAAGTCCAGGATACCTTTAGCCAGTAGTTTAATGGAAAATAAGGTAAAAAAAAAAAAAGCAGCCCACAGAATTATAGACAGTATTCACTACTAGTAGATAACTGTTCATGAAAGCAAGAAAAAGAGTTGATGCTTTTAGAATATTTTGAAAAGTTTAAATATTAAATATATTTGAAGTCTGATTCACATTATCCTCCAGAACTCAGGTCTTCTGTTCCCTGCTGTAGCCCTTGGTATTCACAATCCACAGAGCTACAAGAAATACAAGTATTACAATTTTCCATCCAACACTAAGACATTCATGTTATACTCATGTTTTCACAAACATTCTTTCCCTGAAAAATGCCATTTCTTTTGTAGCTTGTTCACAAGCTACAGTGAAGACAGTGCAGTGAAGACAGAAAACCCAAGAAAGAGGAAAACCCTAAACTCTACTGACAAAATAGTCAGTACAAGGACACAAAGCATTTGTACAGCCCTGTGATACTCCTTTGAATGATGCTGTCATCAGGCCACTGAGGACACACCTCACATGACTTTTGACACTGGTTTGTTTCACAAAGCCACATTGCTTATTCCTGTGGCAGGACAGATGCCTCTGCGCTTTTGAAATGCCCCCACCTTCTGCAGAATACCACCTCCACACTACCCCTTTGGCTACAAGGCAAAGGCCAGAGAAGAATGAAAAACACAGCCCTGCTCACACTAGTGTTAGGAAGTGTATTTATCTGAATGACAGGATTCCTACAAAACTATTGTTGCAGGAATTATCCATTTCCATCTATCACTATTCAGATACTTTCCTCCTATCAAGGTATCTCCATCCCTGAAGATATTCAAAACTTCACTGACAAGGGTCTGAGGAACCTGACCTAAAATTGAAGTCAGCCTTGCTTTGTCCTCATGGGTGGATTGCAAGACCACCAAGAGCCCCTCAAACATAAATTTTATTGTGATTCCATGATTTAATTCTGATTTACTCCAACCCATAGATTTGCAAACTTTAGTCTTAATGATTAAAATCCATTCTAATGCTGATTCACTGCAAATATTTTAATTCGCTTTATTATTGTAATTCAGATCTAAAAATAAAATTATGTTTCCTCTAAATTGGTGAATTGGTAAAAAGTGAAACTGCCCATTCACTTACCTACATTGGTAGCAATAAAGATATTCCTTGATTTCCCCTTTCTAAAGGGACAGCCCTATGCCTATGCCTATATGCTCCAATGAGGAGCTACAAAAGGCCTGGCACAGGTTTGGTCCTTATAAAAATGATCTGAAAGGCTACCCCTTTGACTTGGTTGTTATTTCTCATAATTTCTCATCATAAATACTTTTCAGACAAAAAGTATACTGTCGACCGTTAGCAGGAGTCTCAGGAAGGCAGCAAGGAAGGAAAAAAAAAGTTGGAAAGTCACTTTTGAGAGACATGGTAACAGCCTTTGCTGCTGTGCAGGAGAAATGAATCCTGGACTGGAAAGGTAAAGAGTCAGAGTAATGCTGAAATAATAAATAAATCAGTTTTCAAAGACCATTTGTGGTAACTTGCTATTATTGGTACCATGAATTATTAATAGCCAAAGTTTTCAAACTTTTGCTAAATTAATTTCTTTGAGAGTGCTTCTTCATTTGAAATTATTCCATACCTAACAACTTGTTAGTCCAAAGTGTAAGAAATATATCAGATTAGAATATCAATGTTACTGAAATAATAGGACACAATGTCAAATTATTGGGTAAGAAAATATATGCCTGTTTGGTTAATACACAACTCTAGTTTGATCACTGCTTTTGGAATAAACTGCTTACTCATTTGATGCCTTATAAATCCAGATAACCAGCTTAACTCCAGACAACTGACTGTACTGAAAGAAACAAGTGGTAAGTGTTCATGTGGGAAAAAATGATTTAAGAGGAAAAAGTGGGGAGAAACGGATTTGTGCAAGGGTACATTTACAAAGTTGGCAAGAACATCAGAAGCTGAAATTACAGGTCTCTTGTGGGAAAATGCACTAAGTGGAGGATTCCATAGGCTCCTGCCAAAGCAAAAGGATTAAAAGGTAGCAGCTCAGTAGCTCACATGGGCAGCCAGTGCACTAGTGTGACAGCAGGACAATATGAAGAGAGCTTGGTTAGGCACAGGCAGCCTGGCCTTTCATAGGCCTGGCAGGTGGTAGAGGAATAAGGACACTGTGATAGAATCAAGGAATATAAAATATCTTTAGGAATCATTTCAGAACAGAATTAATTGATACCTGCCAGAACTAAGATCAGTATCTCTCTTCTGTTACGACCTCCTTTATTCTTCTGGCCTTAAAGCATCATGCAATTTTGATACTCTTCACATTACCAGAAACTACCATTCCTAGAAGCATGTAAGACTCATTCACTTTGAACTGGCTGCTGTGTGGTAAAGCTGCAAATGTGAAGTAACTAATTCAGAAGTAGAGAGAAATGAAAATATTATCAGTGTTTGGTCTTTCCTCCCCAGCAGAATTTCATTGATTTAGAGAAATTGAAATCAGTAGGATATATGAGTGCAGAACAGAAGGGCTGCAGAATTGGATTCTTACTAAGCTGGCACAAAAATTAATCTTTGGAAAATGCAGTAGGCAGTTTCTAAAAAGATACAACCATCTTAGGATATGCAATTTTTATGGTATTAACCTTTTCTTCACAAAGCAATGTCAATATCAAACATGCTGAATACTGCTTCTACAGCAACTAGGACAGTATCCAAATTGGTGTTAAGCAAATTATTTAGCTTATTAGGCATCCTAATGTCCAGTCTTTAATTCCATTTGGAGCATTTAAAAATTAGCAAAAAAAAAAATAAAAGGAAGTCATGCCACAGAAATGGGAACAATATCAGATTTATCCCTGCTGACATTTGCATTAGTTGCACAGCCAAAGTCAAGCATACATTTAGGAAAAACATGGATGATGTACTATGTATGGCTCTAAAAAATGCATATCATCCACACAGGTTTTAGTCATGTACTCTCTAGTTAATATCTCAACTGTCTTACAATAATGTTGCAACTAGCAACTCCAGAAACAAAGGTAAATGCAAATGGGGATGCAGACCAGTTTTTGTTGTATAAAGTCCCCAAAGACAGAAAGGAGATATTTTCGTTGCTGTTCACACACAGCAATTTAATCCTGCAACAGTACCTGTATCTTACTAGTTTTATGTAATGAATAGATACTTATACCTAATCTTTTCATCTCAGTTTTCAAGAAAAATATCACCAGTGTAGGTGTTTTATAGAAATACAGAGTAATAAACTTATAAACCAATTGGGATAGTTGTGCTATACATGTTCTTAAAAAGAAAGACTTACACTGCCTAAAAATACACCTAAGCATACTAAAAATATCCCACAGAGAAAGGCATGTTCAACTCTTTGTTCATATCCAATAGATACAAAACTCATGATGCCCTCCCATCTTCTAGGCTAGCCAGCAGAAGAGGTAAACCACTGGATATTAGGAAGTTTTTTCTCTCTGTGTTTCTCAGGGTCAGGGCTGGAAAAGTCTTTGCGTTAGAGCAGAGACCAAAAATTCTGGAAACCTTTTCAGACTTCACGACAATTCCAGAAAAAAATAATTCCTAGATTAGTTTCCCTTAGAATAGAGCTCCCTTGGATCCTGCTGTCCTTGGCATCTTCCCTTCCTGCCTTCCTGTGCTTTGATCCATTATTCATAAGTAAAATAGGCATTATGAAAACCTGGAGTAACAGTACCAGCTTTATATTATTAGCTACTACAATTGTGTTCAGTACCAGCAGGTGAAGATGAACAAAGAGAGGGAGGTGGCTCATTTCTGCATTGCCTGGGGTGGCTGATGCAGCCTCACATGCAGGATGTTTACTTGCATCTGGTTGTCTGATACGCAAGTCCTTAAACAATTACCTGCTACAATGAAATTTCTTAGTAGGGTGTTACCAGTTTATGAGAACTAAGCTCAGAAATTGCTTGGGAGGATTACATTGCAAATAAAAAACATGTATGAATTACTATGCTTCATTCACTTGAAAGATGCAGCCACTTTCCAGTGCTTGCCTTGTCAGTAGAAGACATTAAAAAGTTTCATTGGCACAATCAATGCTTTCCATCAGTTTCAGTTCTTTCCCTCTGAGTTGCATTGCTTTCACTGAAAGATTAGTGTTGAAATCTGTTCTTTGAATGTTTATAATCCTGTTAGACATGGTTGGAAGTTTAGTTTTTCAAGTTACTATCAAATAAAACGTGTTGATCCTCTTGAAAGTAAAATATTACACAGATAGCCAGAGCCCCTGTGGTTACTCTTTCTAAGAGTGGACTGTTCCTGTCTAGCAATAACAAAACAGATACGGGTTTTGGCACATATATTTTTCATTGTCAAGCATTACTAAAATGAGTTACAGAAATCAGCAATTGAAAAGAACTGTGAAAGATTTACTTCCGTGTTAGGTAATTTCTATCCAAAAGTAATTTAAATGAACAGTGCAATTAACGTAGGCTAATCAATAAATGGCAATAACATCCACAAGGTTCAGACTCTGAACAGGTAAACTCTTCTGTTTTCGCAAAGGAAGAAAAGAATCCATGGAACGAGAGACTCAAACACAGTCTCTAGAGATGTATTGCCATCCACACTCTTTGTAAAATGATCAATATATCAAATACAGCAAAAAGGATCAATGTGGGGTATTTTTCCTGGTTTTGAAATGGAGTTAGAGGACAGTGAGTCATGACAATTGCTCTGTAAAATGAACTCTGTAACATCCTGGACAAATTAAGTGACAAAGGTTGCCTGCACAATTAACTTCCTACTTAAAACTTACGTATTTTCCTAAAGCTACTTCTTTGCACTACCTCTTAGGATTGTCTTTGTTTCTGAAGTCATAAGCCAGGAGTAGCTGATGAAATGGAAATTTAGAAAAAAAACAGTCATCTCCACCGATTCATATGCTTGAAGAAATATGCAGGACAGCAAAAAATATATTTTCCTGAAGTCAAAATGAGTCAAAGGGCTCCATGTTTTTTGAAGGAAACTTTCTACCAAGGAGCAAGACAAGGGCAGCCAAAGTCACTGAAAGCTATGGAGAAGGGTTTTCAGCTGCAATTTATTGATTTATTTTTTCCTATTAAATCTCTGTAACTTCAGTTCCATCAAACCTCTGTGCATTGATCCTATCCCAGTATTTTGCATTCAAACCACTATATTGCTTTAAAAGAGTTTTCATTTTCTTACAACTTAATTAAAAAGACAGCCAAATATATTTTTAAATTATTACTGAGTTTGTTGTTATTATTACAGTAGCACTGCTATCATAATCTTTATGCTTTCTGTAATTCCTTTCAAGACCTACATTTCACATTCAAGTGCCTTTGCAGAACCTTAAGAGGTAAATCATGGAGAAGAGATCAACAATACATAACAGTATTATTCAAAACTAATCTATGTGACATTTTAACATTGCACTTTCTTGTTCATGTGCTTTCATTTCACATTGAAGGAAAAAAAGTTACTCCATATCTAAAGGGGTTTAAAAGTCTTGGAATAGAAATAAATATACAAACAAATCAGCACCAGGAAATATACTTTGTAGAAACAGAAACCACTAAATCTGTTCATCTAAGAAAAATCTCCAGTACATGTCTGGTGATTGAGTTCACTACAGTATCATTAAGATACATTTTAAAAAAAAATAAAAATTCTAGATTTAAAGAAGAAATATATTTTGAGAGTTTTAAATTGAAATAAAGATTGTTTAATGAGTTGTCATTTTGAAGACTGGATATTTTGATGAGAAGTATAAAATGTTTTTTATTTACTTTCTTGTTGGCTTTCCAGTATCACCACAAATTCATACAACTGTAGTACGGTCATTAATATGCAGCTAGTTTTTGCATCCTATGCTAAAAAATGCTTTACTGCCCAGGTCTGAGACTGTTAAAAAGAGGACGAAAAAATGGTAGGCTGAGAAAACTGCACAAAGGGTAAAGGAGAAACCAAGATTAACCTCATACTGTTGAATCAACCATAAATTGTCTCAGTCATCTTGGTTCTCATCTACCAGGAATCTCACAATTCAATGGAGAATAAATTGCATAAAGAGCTCTGCAGAGTGCATAACCAAGGCTGAGATAAATGTCAGCATGGATCCTGAGAAGCATTAAAAAAAAAACAAAACACCAAAACCAAAAAAACCCCTGCTGCATTTCCACAAAACATATCCTCAACAAAACCTAAAAAAGGACAGTCTATCTGCATAGTTAAGTACAGTTCAGAGCTATCTGCTAAGAAGTCAGAAGTCCTTTGTGCATTAAGGTAAATTTTTCACAAAATTTAGATAGGTAGTTTGTGAATGTAACTCTGAAGTATCTGAAGTACATAGAAGTAAATATTCTCACAGGTACATATCTTCAAGGACCTGCCCACTGCCAGAGTTAGTAATAGTCTTAATTCCTACATTCAAAAGAGGTAAACTTAGTAATATCTATAAGCTACCGGATGACAGAATTCTGCCTCCTATAGAGATTGCAGTGAGTATATTTATATGCATAAATGGAAAAAAAGAAAACTGGAAAAAGGACATAAAATAAATTGCTTAACTAGTTTCACTTCATGTTTTTAGTAGGAGAATGTCTAAGCCTGAAATTGCAAAAGTTTGCACCTGGTGATACTAAGTAGTTCCAAAGACTAGTACAGTTAGGTTTAGGGTAGTAAAGACTGAGTCCAGCCGGTATTTTTGATAGCTAATTTCCAGGTCTAAAGTATCTTCATTAAAGAGAGATATTATAGCTAAGGTTACCTCACAGCTGTTACCTGGACAGCATTTTTCGGCATACGTGTTAGCAAAAGATATTTCACTAAACAACAAATATATTAAAACATCTCAGGGAAGGTAGAAACAAACTAGATTTTGCATGAGAATGTGCAAGGTAGGGAAAACTTAGAACAATAGAAAACTGAACAATACTCTTGAACAATAACTTGCAATGTCATAATAGCTGCATGAGTTGGTACTGCTGGAGAAACTAACTTATACTGCATGGCTTTGAGGAGATCAATCTCAAAATCTGATGCTTAAATTTTAAGCATTTCTTCTTTAATGGAGAAGGTTCTAGCAGGAAAACAAGAAATAAACAAGTGCAACAACAAATCATGAGAATTCAATGTCTGATACAGAAAGCCAAGTACCAAAAGAGACTGCATAAATGATGTCTTGAACCAGCAGAAGCTCTTGACAGCAACAGCATATAATTGATGTTTGCACAGCTCAAGATCTGTCATGCAGATTCAGAGTCTGAGTTTTCAAAGTCTAATCCAGCTTGAATAGTCAGATACAAACTCCTAGTTCCATACACTAAGATTAACAGATAGAAGAAACAAGTTCATATCTTTGAATTAGACTAATGAAAGAATCTGGAACAGATGACAAAATACCCAGGTGTCTCTTTTTTATCATTTGTGAATTGAAGAAGACGAATGTTTTTAGGAGTGTTGACAGCAACAGTTTACAAGACTGATCTCTAGAGAAAAGCTGACATTTTGAAAGGTATAGACCTTAGTATCACAAGAAGAATGAAGTCTACAGAGACCATGGGTTTCTTACTATTGAGGATTCCTGTACATCTTATCTGTTTAGATAATTTATCTCCCAAGGACATAAATAAGTTATTAAAAGTATTGTACTAAATACTACTAGAAAGGCCAAGAGCACAGAGACTAGATCTACCAAGAAAATGTAATATCATTACTTAGCAGAGTTGAGCCTATGCTTGGGAGCAAACTCTAAGAAATGCAGAAAACCTCATGCTTCCTTGTTGCAACAGAGGAACTACTCTTAGCATTCCCCTGATGTAAATCACTCTGATCTTCACCTTTCCTTTTACTCCTAACCTCCAGGCTACTCATGACAATGTCATGTTTTTTCTGTAGAGGGTGAAATAGAATCTGACTAACATGTATGTAACTATTCCCTGCTGTAACATCCAATGAACACCCTCACATCTCCTTCCAGGGCTAAGGCACTTACTGACCTTCATATAGTTTTAGCTGTGCTGCCCCGTGCTCTGCTGCTGCTGCATTCCTCACAGCCAGAAGTGCCTGGCCAAGCCCTGAATGAGGACTAAGCCCCTGATTCCCAGCTGCTCTGGAGCTCAGGAGAAAGTGCTGCCAGGACACTGCTGCTTACTTCTCCAAGAAGCAGGCTAGGACTTGCTTACAGTCTTGTTTCTTGGCCTGTATGCCTGCTGGTCCAGCAGCTCTGCCCCTCCTTGGGTAGGTCAAATGCACAATCACACCCACCGTCTGCAAGCTCATGGAAGCAGCAAGATTTGCATGCTGAAAGTTGGTGAGACCGCACCTCGAATACTGTGTTCAGTTCTGGGCCCCTCACCACAAGAAAGATGTTGAGGCTCTGGAGTGAGTCCAGAGAAGAGCGACAAAGCTGGTGAAGGGGCTGGAGAACAGGCTTTACGAGGAACGGCTGAGAGAGCTGGGGGTGTTTAGCCTGGAGAAGAGGAGGCTGAGGGGAGACCTCATTGCTCTCTACAACTACCTGAAGGGAGGTTGTGGAGAGAAGGGTGCTGGCCTCTTCTCCCAAGTGACAGGGGACAGGATGAGAGGGAATGGCCTCAAGCTCCGCCAGGGGAGGTTCAGGCTTGACATAAGGAAAAAATTCTTCACTGAAAGGGTCGTTAAACATTGGAATGGTCTGCCCAGGGAGGTGGTTGACTTGCCTTCCCTGGAGGTGTTTAAGGTGTGGGTGGATGAGGTTCTGAGGGACATGGTTTAGAGATTGGTAGGAATGGTTGGACTCGATGATCCAGTGGGTCTCTTCCAACCTGGTGATTCTATGATTCTATGATTCTATGATTCTATGATTTACATCTGCTCAAAGGGTTTGATACTCAAGTCAATAAAAGCTGAGAGATTTCAAGGAAAGTAGGTTTTTTTCTGTCCCCCATGCAAAATAAACTCTTGAAATACAGGCTGGCAAGGGCACACGCAGCTACTTAGTTACACTACTGTGCCTCTGCAGATAAGTAATTACTCTGACAGATAGTCCAGTTGTATAAACTTTGCAGACACATCATCTCTCTATAGGCAATCACCACTAAGTGACAGTCATGACTACTGCCACTGGCACCCCATGACTTCTGTTCCCTTCTGTCAGTATAGAGGTGTCATTTTGGTGGCTGTATGGTTGCAGATACTTGAAACTTTACCTGATACCTTCTTTTGCTCTCCAGGTGCAGCCTAAGTGTAAGCAACAATTATTGCGCTATTTTATGTACGTGAGTGGACTAATTTCTTCTGCTAGAGAAGTGAGGAACATAAAATGAGGCTTTCAAAGGAAGGCTGAGAAGTCTAATAGACTGTAAAGGTAATGGAACAGCTCAGCCTGGATGTCATATCCAAGCATCTGAAGGTAAAGAAGGTAATTGGGAATGTTTTCTACCATGGTTTCCACTTGGATTCACCAAAGCAAAATTATGCTTGACCAATCCGATAACCTTCTGTGATGGTATAACTGGCTGGGTAGATGAGGGGAGAGAAGTGATTGTCTATCTTGACTTCAGCAAGGCTTTTGGCACTGTCCCCCATAACACTCTCAGTGGTGAACTTTGCAAATGTAGATTAGATAAATGGACAGTGAGGTAGATTGAGAACTGGTTGGATGTCTGAGCTCAGAGTGTTGTGATCAGTGGCACAACGTCTGGTTGGAATCGTGTAGCTAGTGGTGTTCTCCAGGGGTCAGTACTGGGTCCAAGTCTTGTTCAACCTGTTCACCAATGACCTGGGTAGAAGGATGGAGTGTACCCTCAGCAAGTTTGATGATGACACAAAATTGGGAGGAGTGATTGATACATAAGAAGGCTCTGCTGCCACTTAGCAAGACCTGGTCAGTCGGGAGAGCTGGGTGGAGAGGAACCTAATGAAGCTCAACAAAGGCAAGTGCAGAGTTCTGCACCTTGGGAGGAATAAACACATACAACAGTACAGCTGACCAGAAAATTGAATGCAAATCCAACAGACTCCCTCAGCCTGACCAATGTTTATCTGAAAATGTTCTGCTTCAGTCTGAAGTCCACAGAATCCAATGATACCAGTGTGCACAAGTAAGTTAGGAAAAATTGTGCTCAAAATAGAGCTTATCATCTCCCTCAGGCCCCCTCATACCAAATTGGCTGGTGACCCTGGAAGAACCATCAAGATTTTTCATTATAATTAGCACGTATTAAAAGCTAATCAAAATGGTGCCTGGATTTTATAAATGATCCAAACCATTTGAATATGGAAATGCCTTA
Source organism: Piaya cayana (assembly GCA_013389865.1). NCBI lineage: Eukaryota > Metazoa > Chordata > Aves > Cuculiformes > Coccyzidae > Piaya > Piaya cayana. The sequence continues at coordinate 205,872 of WAAB01024278.1, forward strand.
AGAGAAATGGGGACAAAACCTTTGTGGCTATAAATGGACAAAACTCCACTTAATTGAGTTACCAGTGTAAAATCTGCCCTATGAAGAATTTACATTCTCCTTCACACCAATATTTTACTGGGTCACAAGATATATAATGTTATATGGTAATATTTCTTTTACAACATAGTTTGGTCAGTTCTCTAGAAGTGAGCTTGCACCTAGCCAGATATGGGACATTTCCGTACCACAGACCTTGCGTGACTGCAATGTACTGCACTTACACCTAAATGCTAGCCGAAGATTTACTACAGGGACTAAGGGACTGTACCTGTCACCTTCACATACTTGAGTGCAAAGAATGTGCCCCTGGCCACACACCCTGCTATGGCTGTGCAGCATTCTTATCCCTATGGCTCTGGATCTAACCCTTGATAAGCAAGCTGCAGCATTATTAGGTTGAGAGTAGAGATATAGCCACAGCAGCCAGGCACTCAAAAATCCCTGCAGGTGGTAAGTTCTGCTAAGTTCATGGAGGAGGTGAAGTGAGCCACCTTGAAGTCAGATCAAATAGAGCCAAATATATTTATGCTGTACTGCAGCTCCAGCTCCACTGCAGGGCAGATAAAACTAGATGAAGTTTTGCTGTAAGCATGATCTGCAAACAACAGAGTAAAGAAATAGTTGTTCATAATGCCTCAGTAAGAACAGTCTCAAAAATAAAAGCAAAAGAAAAAAAAACTGGTTAAGATGGTGATTAAGCTACTCAATATGAATTATTACAAAATCTCTCCTGTTCCTGACAGATTATATGACCTTGAACAAATAACGTAACTTTCTGTCCCACTGCTCCCTATCTTTAAAATTAATTATCATTAAATAATGATATTTGCTCTCAAATGTAAGGTGGTTTAAGACTGATGAATGAAAAGAATTCTAGACTGATGGAATATCATTATTAAGATTTAACCACCAATATCTGTATGGGTCAAGCTCACGGCCACTTCACTGGCCTGTATTCTGGAACTTGAGAGCAGCAAATCCACTTAAAATGAAATTACAGGTATAGGGACCTGCCTTCATTCCCTCTCTTGAAAAAAACAGGGAAAAAAATACAGTACAGGGAAAAAAAATTATTCACAGCTGTCATAAATGATTGCCAACTAGAAGACAGCAGTCCATGTTGAGATAAACATAAATATGTTGGCAAAATATAAATCTATTGCTGCTGAGTGCATTTTCTTAAAAAATGCTCCCAAGAAATTAGCAATCTATATGTGGTATTTTCTTACCTCAACTAACATGAAGCGTGATGACATCATGTAGCTTCTCTGAGACTGATGCCTGTTGTTTGAAATCACGTTCACCTGTGAAGGAAAAAATATATGTTGTGTCCATCTGTAGGAAGGTAGCATTTTGTGGAAGAAAGTGCCCACAGCAAACTATAAAAGGCTTACTTAAAATACAGATCTATACCAAAATAAGGAATGGTGAGAATTATTATAGGGAAGAGGGCTGTTCATGTTCTTTCCTTTATTTGAGTATAAAAGCACTTCAATTAATTTAGATTTTATTATTTTGTTAAATTGATTCTAGCCATTTTTGTTCCAAATAACAATATTTACACAAAGATTTGTAATTAAAATTGTTTTAATTATATTCCTGCATACTTCAACAAAACAAATCCTTGATCTCTTTTCAGCAGAGCTTTTCTAATTCTACTGTCTTGAAAGAAATTTAAGTATGTTCTTAAAGTATATACTAGAAGGCTTTGTTGAAGGAGCATTACTCAATGGCTTAAAATTTTTCAAAAAAAAAATTTTAATCTACCAAGCTTCTACAGAAGGATGAGAAGACAGGAGTAGAAGGAACTACCAAGCTGTGAAGTCATGTCTTGCAATCACAATACAGTTGATTTCTAGTTTTGAAGGATCCACAGAATATTTATTCCAACACCACAGCTACAAAAGCTTTCATAGTTCTTTGCAAGAAAATTCAGATCTGTTGTTAAAAATAAAACAAAACAAAAAGCCAAATAACCTCCTGGAACTTCAACTTGCACTACTGATCTCTACCATAGGAAAAGACAAACAGAAAGTAACAGACTCTGGGTGAAATGATCCTGGGAGTCAGCCCATGACAGGAATAGTAAATGTACTAAAATCTCCAGAGGAAGTAGCATCTTCAAGAATTAGAAAACTTCTAAATGTTGGGCAGCCCCTCTAGACTCTTATTCCTAAATGAATATATAAATAAAGATCCAAGCCAAAATCAACAATGCCCCCCAATATAGTTTTGATTATTTAATTTTTAAAACTAGTTTTAAAAGCTTTACTCTAAATAGTCCTTTAGCCCTTTTCTGTTTTTCTCAAATATTCCACTTACTGTTCTTCATCTGTCTCACCATTCACTCCTTTTTCTTGTGTTCTTTCCTTCTGGTCTCGCTGTGTACCCCTCCAGTTCCTCTTTATCCTTTTCTCATACACCTTTCCCTCATTAGCCCCTTTCACTCTGCACACATTCCAACATCTTCCTCTCTCTCTCTTCCCTGGCCTCTCAAATTCATCTTTGATTCCCTTTCTTCCCTAAAGGGAAGCTGCAGCTGACTCTACTGTTTATTCCTGCCATGCCCTGCCTGTCCATGTGTGCATTTCATATGAGGCTGAGCAGTTCAGGAGGCAGCACAGTAAGGAGAAGGGAAAGTAGGTGCTTCTAAACAATATCAGGAAACCAAACACTGCTGTATATGTGTGTGGCCTGGCTCCCAGGAATGCGCTGAGCATCCTTGATACTCTCCTCTCATTAAGGTGACTGAGGGAGAATGATATTGTGCCTTCCTCCCCTTTGGAGTCAGTCAGTAGAAATGTAGGAGCAGAACTGTTGCTCTGCTCAGTGAGACTTGTGCATGCACCAGCTGGGATCCCCCTGGGACCAATCAGCTTTTCAGTTGGGACCCTGTCTGGGCATTTTTAGCTCAGTCTTAGGTGCTATCAAGCACAGCAGTGGTTATCTGCATTCAGTTTGTCTTTAACCAAAGGAACAAAGAAAATGCTTCACAAGCAAGCAGTATGGCACATGTTCCTGAAATCGCTCTCAGACTGTTTAAGGCTGAACTTATTTATCAAGCAAATGGAAAATTGTGGTGTTGTTGCTAATCAGTTTGCTTGTATGCATCCAGGGCCAAACCTTGTTGTTCATATTCCATCCAAATCCTCACTCAGATAAGAGTCCCAGGGACTCCTTGACACACCGTTATATGGTTGCATAACGTAACCATTAATATTGCATACAAAGATGTGCATGCACAGCTACTGCACATTGGGACTATAGGCCCAGTTCATTAAAAAGACACCAACATAGCAGTTGTTTATTATTTATTGAGTGCTAACAGTATCTTGAAGAAAGAGAACAAGCTCTGAGCATTAAGGACCAATACGTGGCCACTCTTCAGATGTTACCTCAAGAACAAAAAGGGCTTAAGATTCCTCTACTCCAGCCTGTCATCAAAGGAGAGACATGTTCTTGTTAATCTTGCCTAAGGACTGCAGATGAGTGCCTGCCAATGCCTAACACCCTCTGTGTACCAAAATGGGGATGAACTGCAGAGCTTGAGGTATGTCTCAGAATTTCCTTTTCAATAACACGGATGCAGACTGTGGCTGGAGCCTGGAATAGCTTTAACACATGATAAAACACACCATATGTAAAATTGCCTTTCCAGAGGTTGCTGTTACGAGTTTGGAGGAAGATGAGTGAGCCTGAATTTGGCATCAAGAAGCCATCTGTGAGGGAATGGCTGAAACACTACAAGCACCTCTATAAATAGCTCTTAGTAAAGAACAAGTTCCATTTCAGTAATATGAAATCTTTTCATGTAACTAGTTACTAGGCAGCCTATGAAACAGTTTCCCTGGCAGTATCCCACTGTATGCATTAGGCAGTCTGCCTCCCTCCAGCCACTGCTCTGGGTGCGTGACTAACAGCAGCCCACAGGATCACTCTCCAGAAAAGCCAAGCCTACCCATGCCACATGTCATCACCAATCTGCCTCACTGCTACGCAAGGGTACCATGTTTACATCTGTGCCCGCTGTGGTTTTGGAAGAAAAACTGCAAGCTATACCTCCAGGAGGAGCTCTGGACAACAGCATTTGCCTGAACAGTGGTACTGCCCTGCAGCTCTGCATGGTTTGGAGCCACAGGTGAATGTCACACCTGTCAGCAGTAGGCTGAACATCCTCAATTTCGCCAGTTGCTGCAAACTTGTTCTCAGTGTTTCTGATCCCATTTGGATCAAACTCCATTCAATTTATAAAAAGCCTCAGCATGTCTCCTTAACATAAAAGAATTGCATTCAAGTTTCTAGGGTATTTTAAAAAACTTTTAGCTACTGTGCAAAGGGAGTAGGAGTTTGTCAGTGAGACCATGGCCAAAACAGCAGAACATTTTCATAAAAAATGGTCGCTGCCCCATATTTTGCCTGGAAACCAATTCTGTAGTTGACTTCTAGGCATGCCTTCTGGTTCAGGTACCTTAGGTTCACAGGGAGACTTCCTCTTTGCATGTGACATCAACAATGAGCTCTGGAAAACTCTAAACAACTTTCAGTGTAAAAAACTAAGATGCCCAGAGTTTAAGCACTTCCAGCACTACTTGGAAACAAAAGATGAAGCACTCAGGTTCTTAGCTTGAATATGACTTCAATTGGTTTACTTGATGCCACATTTCTGCCAGAGCCACAAGATGAACTCAAATATGATTAGTTCTGAAAGAGAGTCCTCTAATCTTCCTGCTATCTTACTGCTTGTATTATCCACAGTTGCCATTTGTATAACTGGGTTTTGGCACTTTTTTTTTTTTTTTTGTGAAAGCCGGAAAGAAGGCAGTTTGAGAGTCTGGTGCTGCCTGTCTTCCATTGCTTGTTATACAAGTGCCAAGCAGATCTAAGTCACTACTGGATCATCATTACAAGATTCTGTGCCACTAAAGGTTCCCTGTAACTTAGGATTCAGGTAGAAATACAAATGGCATATTCTATTTCATTTGTTTCTTTCCATCTATGGGCAAAGTTCACCTATACCAAGGAAAAAGCACTTATCAGTAATTCAGATGCAAAGATATACTCAGAACTAAAAATTCTACTCAAAAGCAAATAAAGCTCACTGGAACTATTTGTAGCCCTTATATCCCCAGTCTGGTAAAAATATAGTGGCTTGCCAGAAGGTAAACAGAGAGTGTGTCTGAGGAATGTTGAATTTGCCAAGAAAGCAGGAAAATAAGGTCAGTTTACTATGAAGAAAACAAATCTTCCTGATAGGAAGCCATTTTTATGTGCCAAATCTATATAGTCTTCAGAGAGGCAATGGAGAATGGAGAAGATGATAACATTTTAATGAAGAAAAAGAGAAAGAAAAACAATAGATACTTTCCTCTGAGATGCTGACATTTAAAACTATCATTTCCATCACTTGTACCTATTTATCGTCAATATCTATTCATAAAGAAGGCTAATGTGCTCTATGAACGTAAAGCATGAGAGCTTACAGTTTGTGGGCTATAATAGGTCCTGTACCAATTAGTCAAACATTTAGTGTGGCTAAGAATTCAGGGATGGACTTTGTCTCAAGTTTGTCCATTGTTTCAAATTGTCCATTATCCTGTCTCTGCAGAGGGTCAGATTGAGAGCTCCTTCACCAGGCAGTGGAGTCCCCTGACATCCAGCTACACTAGCATTATAGTTACAGTGTATACTTGAGGAGTTTCATAATTACAATTTACGTTTCATATCTCTTGTCACTGTTGAATTTCATTGGGGAAAAAACCCCACTTTTTAAAGTTAATGTTTACTTAAAGTTAATTTTTAGTTGATATTCCACTTATGGAAAACACCATTACTGAAGATTTCCATCTTTATTTTCACCTGTGTTCCAGTTAGCTCCTGTTCCATGCATGCAAACAGTCAGTTGCTTTTTCAAACTCTATTCAAAGCTTTCACAGATAATGAAGTCTCTGTTCTTATATCAAAAAGAATTCTTGCAAGATCTAAAGCTGACAAAAATTAGATCTAGCTACTTTTTTGGCTTCTCTAAGGTTAAGAAAAATCATCAGAGAAAAAATATTGTAATTCACAGAA
>WAAB01024279.1:1263-14525 GCA_013389865.1 Piaya cayana
TTGCCATCACAGAAATGTGGTGGGATGACTCATATAACTGGAGTACAGGTATGGTGGGGTACAAACTTTTCCGGTGGGATAGGAAGGGAAGGAGAGGAGGCGGGGTAGCCCTCTTTGTAAGTGAGAACTTGGACACTGTTGAGATGGATTGTGGCGATGATGAGATTGAGTGCCTGTGGGCACTTTATAAGTACCTGAAAGGAGGTTGTAGAGAGGAGGGTGCTGGCCTCTTCTCCCAGGTGACAGGGGAGACATTAGGCTGGACATTAGGCAAAAAAATTTCACAGAAAGTGTCATCGGGCACCAGAACAGGCTACCCAGGGAGGTGTTTAAGGGATGGGTGGATGAGGTGCTGAGGGGCATGGTTTAGTGTTTGATAGAAATGTTTGGACTCAATGATCTGGTGGGTCTCTTCCAACCTGGTTATTCTATGATATAAGTTGAATTTCTAGATCCAGTAAAACAGAATAAGGATTGTGTGTCTTATATGCTTTCTAGATACTGCTCTCCCTCTTCTCTTTGTCATTCCAAGGAAAAAGGCACAAAAGATTTTTAATCATTTTTTGATTATTTACTGGGAATACTGGACATATTTATACTTTTTCTGCTATAAAGGGAAGATTGTCTCTTTGTCTGCAAGATGACTTGAATACACATGCTGTTTATTAGTGTGGTCTATCAATAATGGTTATGAGACAATCAGATAGCTATAGAACTTTCTGTTTTGAATGCAGTTTAGGAACCAATTTATTCTGCTCTAAGATAGTTGTATTATCCCTCCAGAGCAATATACTTTACTGGCACAGCTGGCTATTTGGTAACCCAGGGAGCTGAAAGTTGATGTTTGTTTGAAATTTATGTTTGTCTGGTTTTATAGCTTTAATTCATACAATGCATCATGGAGCATATAGAATTTTTGGCATGACAACTATAGTTACATGGAAAAATGAACAAACATTTTCACAACTAAATTCTGTCTTAGGGACACATTTTACTACTTCTGATTTTTACTTCTGTGGTTTTTTCTCCAATTCACAGAAGTAACAGTGAACTTGGTTCTTCCAAAATACATGCCGGGCATTGTGAAAAAAAATAAACAAACCCCAAAGTCTCACACAGCCTGTTGCACTGGCCAGAGACAGCAAAAAAGTGGAGAAAAAGATCATTACTCAATTAAAAAAATTCTGAAGTTCTCCTACCCTAGTGCTAAAGGCTGCTGAAATCTACATTTGCATAACAACACAACATAGTCTAAGCATATCTTCAATGGAGTCTAAGTCTGTGCTGATACTTTCCTCAGTTCATAAGTCTATAATCAAAAATGCCCAGAAAGAGTTTCTTGACATCATGTTAACTTTGATGTGCAGTGATAAATCAAAAGATGTCCTTTCAAGGTACAATAAAGGTTTACTTATGTAAGTGACACTACTAGTATTGAAGAGCAAAGTTATTACTGTACATGGAGAAGTGTTTAAATTTTTGAATTCCAAGAAAACTGTCTTGTCCAGTGCTCTTTGTTCTTCCAGAAGCCATATGTGTCTGAGGAATTTTAAATACATATAAAATCCTGCAGGAATTTCTGAGAAGAGCTGGTATATTTCCCCCCCCCATTTCTGTAACCCTCTATATAGGTATAATTGAATGAGTGTACATCAAGTGGCTATCAATGGTAAAAACAATCCATTAGAAAAATCTCCTAGAAATAATGTTTTTCAACCAGCTGTTAAATCAAGTAACTTATTTGTTTTATTGCACATTTGCATAATAGGGCAAACTAGAAACTCTCTGTAACAGATGTGATGGTGGCAGGGAGATTTGATTACTAACTTTTATTATTAATCACTGCACAAATCTTAAATGATTTGTTTCTACCATTTGATCAATTTACATCAGAGTACTTGCATTTATGCACAAAATATGGAGATAAAACATCTGTTCACACCTTTACTAGCAGCCTTGATTTTTAAGAAGGTCGAAGTTCTATATTGAACAAAACACGAGAGGCTGGCAACTTTTGAAAAGAAGATTCCACTGTTTCTGAGGAGAATAATTAATAGCTGAAAAGCATTCTTGTTGGCAATATCTATGCTGTGCTTATTTTGACTTGAAAAAATAGGATTTTTTCCCCTCCAAATTTATCAAATTTGTCTCAAAACTTTAGCCAATTAAATTAGAGACACATTTGTGATGATTTGGGGTTTGGGTTTTTTTTTTGTTTGCTTTTGATTTTTTATCTGAGCAATTTTTTAGACTGTTTGATAAACAGTAAAGTTCATTTTCATTATTAAAGATCTTGAGTTTTTTACTGAGTTTCTTCTGTCTTAGGAATTTACTTGTAAATTCCCAGCTATAGATTATGTTAATATTTAGACTACACATACCTTAAATGTCTTGCCTAAATTAAAAAGAAAGCATATTTTTGAGTCATTCCAAATTGAATATGACAAATGTAGGATGCATGACTGCTTAAGATTCCAGTTAGAACAATAAATACTGTATTTTATGAATGATTCAACAGTTTCTAAGGAGGCAAAAGGATGGCACAGCCTAGAAACTTTAGCTTCTATGTACTTTAATACATTTCAGACACGACATGTAATGTTTGTTTCTGTCCATGGGTCAGAACTTTAAACTGTTTATAGTTGTCTCATTCATGCATATGAATTACTGGCTTGACTTGCATTGCTAGCTAGTCCTAGCAATCCTAGATGATGTAAATCCCCACTCACATAAAAGCCATGTGATCAGTTGTATACTACTTTCTTTCTGCCATCAAAAAAAAGAGATGTCATGTTCATGATCAGAAAGGAACATAGAGGAAAAACTTTATTGTCATATAATTTCTAGAAGACAGAATCAGAAAGTAACTTGGGCTCTAACTTCTAACTTCATTGTGCTTTGATCAAAGTGAAGATGTACAGCTATCACCTTACAGCCCTGCATCCCCACTACCCAGCAGGAAGTATGCCTGTCTCAAGCACAATACTATGAGAAATGGTTTCAAAGGCATTATTAAAGTCCAGGTACATTATATCCATAGTCTTTCCCTTGTCCTTTAAGTGGATAACCTTGTGACAGAAGGAGATCAGTCAACCCATGTTGACTGGGTTTGGTCACCTGTTGTTGTACCATGACTTTCCTCAGCACTGAGGTTAGACTGACAGGTCTGTAGTTCTCTGGATCCTCCTTCTAACCCTTCTTGTAAATGAGCATAACATTTGTCAATCTCCAGTCAAGTAAAACTACCCCAGTCAGCCAGGACTGCTGGTAGATGATGGAAAGGGGTTTGGTGAGCACCTCTGCCAGCTCCCTTAATACCCTTGGCTGGATCCTATCTGGCCCCATAGAGTTGTGAATGTCTAATTGGCTGAGCAGGTCTCTAACCATTTCCTCTAGGGTCATTGGAGCTTTGTTCTTCTCCCTCTCCTTGTCTTTTGGCTCAGGAGTCTGTGTACACAGAAAACCTCTTACCTTACTCTCAAAGACTGAGTCAAAGAAGGCATTAAGTGCTTCAGCCTTACCCTCATCCTTTGTCACTTTTGTTCCCACTACATCCAGTAAAGGATAGAGATTCTCCTTGGTCGTCCATTTGTTGTTAATGTATTTGTAGAGACATTTTTCATTATGTTTCATAGAACTGCCCAATTTAAGTTCTAGTTGGGCTTTAGCCCCTTTGATTTTCTCTCTTCATGATCTCACTTCAGCCTTATAGTCCTCCTGAGATGCCTGCCTTTTCTTCCAAAGCTCATATACTTTCCTCTTTTTACCAAGATCCACACAAGGATTTCTGTTCAGCCAAGACAGTTTTCTTCCCCACTGTCTCATTTTTCAGCACACATGGATAGCTTCCTCTTGCTCTGCCAGGATTTCCTTCTTGAAGAACACCCTTCCTTCTTGGTCTTCTTTGCCTCTTAGGACTGCCTCAGAAGCAACTTTATCAAGCAGCCTTCTAAACAGTCCAAAGTCTGTCCTCTGGAAGTCCAAGGTGGCAGTTTATATGTATTTACCTGCTAAAAATGGTAAAATACTTTTCCTACTTTTTAAACTTTTTTCCTTAGAATTGTTGTGTTTTACAATTAAATTGAGGTATAGTTCTCAATTCTAATTATTCAGTAGACGCAAGTTTCTTTTATAGTGTCTTTAATTAGGAAGCACTGTGTTGTCTAAAATCTTCAGTTTTATCAAGCATTAAAAATACACTTCCAGGTGACAAAACCTTCTTTTTGAATATTTTGCAAAATACGCTTATAGCTTCCTGGGGAGAGGTGGAACCACCACCATGAACATAGGGTAGCAGATGGAAATACAAGACAGTGTTTATAAATTTGGTTTATGAGTACTTCAGTGATTCCAATGTGAATTGAAGGACAAAATGGAGAAACTATCTAAGAGAGTAAGAGAGTTATACAAACCAGAAAACAAACTTAACTCTATTAGAGATGCACAGCCATCTCCAAAGTCATTAACACAGTTGCCTGAGGTGCCTGCCAAAGAGCCAGATGTCACTGCTCTGTAACTTAGGATTCTATGATTGTCATTTAATCTGAAGGAAAAAGAAACATTGTGTTTAGATGCAACAAATATAAAACCTAGCCTCAACAGGATTTTCACTTTGTTCCAGAAGACATAAAATGTGAATTTCCAAGGCCATCTTTAATGCTCAGGGCATGCAGTTGCAGTTTCTTCAACAGATGACACTATTTTTTGAGAAAATTTTGCAACTGCTCAGAGGTTTTAAGCTCAAAACAGACAATCATGTTAATTTGATCTGATCTCCAATGTAATGCAGACAATAGAATGTCCATTAAAAATTCCATGAAAAGAAAGAAGGGTTATTATTACCTTCATCAACTGAGAAGAACTAAACTGTTATTTGAAAAAAAAATTATAAATTTCATGTAAGCATATTTGTGCAGTATGATACACTTAAAGATAAGAATGGAAGAAAATTGCTTGTTATGGCACCAAGAAGGAAAAAAAAACCTCCACAAAATATTATTGTGATACAATATCTCAGAGGGACTGAATTGTAGGAAAACTGTTAAATGACTTAAAAAAAACCCACAACAAAAAGAAAATCATTTCATTTTCCAAGCACATACCTAGAATTTCATAGGAGGTGTTAAATATTACTTCAATGCTAAAAGGAACTTAAGATCTGTTTGAGTGAAAGGGAACTGCTTAGGAAATACCAGAAAGATCTCAAAGACATTAAAAAAGCAGTACCTGACTATTCATTTCCAAAGAAAAAAAGAAATCCAAACCCACCCAAATAAACCCAAACCTACCAGCCTACTTTTGGGTCCTATTCCCTTCATATTATATATAACATTTAAGATACTTTATTTCAAAGTTCTGCCCTGGAGAAAATCAACTTATTTTGTCTGACACAAAATGCAAGCATGATTCTAGATCTTTATGCTAAGTGCTACTCACTTTAGAACACTGGAGAAAATATATGCAAATTTTGGTTCTCTTGGACCTATAGATTAGTATCTATAGAAACACCTTCATACTTTCATACCACATTGCAAAAACATGTAGTATATATTCTTGGGGTCATACTATAACATCAAAATGACAGTCTCTGACATCCTTCATATTTTTTAATTAGTAAGAAGGGATATAATTGACATTTTAAGTTACCAGTTCTCTTTGTAACAACACATATGTTGGGAACACTGAAAGGAAATAAGGATCTTGATGCTTTACATTCTCAAATTGAAAGTTAAATGCCAAATAAACCCTAACATTAAGCCAACAGGGGGAACCAGCATCAATTAAAAAAAAAAAAAAACAAACAAAAAAACTAAAACCAAAATAGGCTGCATTGTAACCAGATTTTTCTCAGCTCTGCAGGCTCTACAGCATTCAGCAATAAGCTAATCTTACAACAGTTTTTATTTCAAAGGATATTTTCTGTTTGCCTTAACTTTGAGGGCATAGCTGCAACCAGAATAAACTGGTAAGCTGGTCTTTTGAAGCTTTGGATTCCCAAAACATAACTGTAACCCTAAGCCTAATCCTAACATACAGATAAAGTTAAAAGCCCCATCTACACAAAATAAATGGTAAAAGATATTGTCTTATATCAGAAAGAATGCTATTGTCAGCTGAAGCTAAGGATTTACATTCTTTATTCTTCTACTGCTGAGTTTTTGATTAAAAAATACATAAAATAAGGTTACAGTTTGGGATTAGTGTTTAGGATTTTCACCTATCTGCTTAGTTTATTGCTTGATACTATACACCCCGTTATATAGGAAGGTATCAGGTATTGATTAGGACCAAGAACTTATGTTACTCTTCTTAATGGTGTTATGTATCTTTTATTTATAGCTAAAGTTAAGACAAGGGCAAGCAGACAAGAAGACAATGTGTGATGCTTAAAGCCAAGGATTTCTTTTCTTCTTTCAGTTGGTCATCTGGATATAGCTCAACCTGGGGAAAACATGAACTCTTGGAGACACAAATTCTTTAAATCAAATTTTTTCTGAATGTTCAAAAACTTGTGAAACAAGAAGAATGAGACAAATTGGTCATCATTATCCAGTCAACTGCTTATCCACCAAGTGATCCAACTGTCAAATCCATGTCATTCTATTTTAGAGACAAGTATTTTGTACAGAACAGTGTGAAAAATTTTGCACAAGTTCAGGAAGATGATGTCGGTGGTTCTTTCCATATCATTGATTCTACACCATTGTTCAAGCATAAAATCTGTATACTTTGGTAATACAGGCTTAAAAAGAGAAGACATGCACAATTTTAATATGGCCTCTATTTACCTTGCATTCTATTTACGTTCCTTTAGCTCAAATGTGTTTATTCAGGTTTCATTCATAGAAAGGAAGGAAGAAGCTGAGTTCTAATGACTTACAATGATTGTTGAGTGGTGAAGACATTTGATGTCTTTTAAAACACCATCCTATATCATAATTATAGAATAACTATATTCTTTTTTCCTTGCATATCTGAAACTATTCAACTGAAATACGCCAATAGATTTACCTTTTTCTTCCTGTGTAAACTGATGAATAATTTATTTGCACTATTCAAGTAGCCTTGTTTAATTTTTTCTGATGCAGTTATTTCTCAGACTGAATCTTCCATTCTTGGTAATTGTTTTAGGTTTGGAAGCTCTGAAACGTGTGGTTAGTTGTTACAGCATGTTGGTAGGAACAGAGAGGAAGAGGAATAGGGAAAGGAAAATGGAGAAACCCCATTTCTAGTTTGCCATTTAAAATAAGAAATGTGCTGCTGTTTTTTAAAACCCGATGTTTAAAGAAATAGATGTGTTATTCTAACATTATAGGTTTGTTGTCCATAAATGGAGAATATCCTCTGCAATCATTAATTACATGTCAAAGCATTCTGCTTTTCTCCTTGTCTTTGCATTTCTGAGTAGTAAAATGCAGAAAAAGTTTGTTTGTGCATATGGCAGACCTCTTTCTTGTCTGAAATAAATACTCCTAGCTGAGGAGAGTGTTGTTGTGCTTGTTGGGTTTAGCCTCTAAAGTTCCTAGTTCTTTGTTTTTCATTAACCAGATCCTTGAGACAGGCATCTAGAATGCTACCAGTTCATGAATGCTGAACCGTGTTGAATTTGGGGCTATGCAAGCCGGTGGTTCCCTGCAGGCTGGCTCTCATGAGCTGTGTTGGATCCCCATGGGTGCCTGTCAGCCAAAGCCTGTGCCATTGCCCCAGCCAAGAGCAGGGAAGTCTAGGGGGGAGCTTGAGATGGATACAATGTCAAGAAAAATCCATAGTGATGAGACCTATCTGAGGACAGGCTGGAAATTGAGTCAGTGGGTCTAGGCTAAAACCAATTCTGGAGACCATAACCAGGGTCAAACACAACACTACAGTTGCTGGGCAAGTCTATAGGCATGTCCAAGTTCAAGCTGGGAAATTCATTATCAAGTTTAGGGACCAGATCAACAGGGTATATGACTAACACAGCTGAGGCTATGGTTCAGGGAAGTCCCAGAGGAAGACTCCAGTCTTCAAAACCAGTCCCATAGGAAGTGCGTGTTGCCCTACTTGTGGTCTCCCAGCAGCAATGCTACCTACTGTTTTCTCCCAGGGTCCCCAGAAGGCAGGGAACTACCCTCAGTGGTCCTATAACTGAACTAGTCCCCAGCCAGGGCAGCCAAACCACAGGAAGAAGGAGGATGCACTAAAAAAGATACTTTTACTTTGCTATCTAGTACAAGAGAATTTGAGGGTCTTCTAATTCAAGTTAGTCTACAGTTCAGTTGCCAGGGGTCTATGAAAAAGTCAAAGGTTTTCACTGGCAGTGATATAGGAATGAAAAGACCTCAAGTCTCCTCTATCTTGATTTAGAATCATAGAATCACAGAATAACCAGGTTGGAAGACACCCATGGGATAATTGAGTCCAACCATTCCTATCAAACATTTAGAAGTGTTCTTCATTTTTTATTTAGCTACACAGGTAGTTTGCAAACTATGTCAGATAAAACTGGTATGATATCACTGTCACTAGTCTTTCTTTCTTTAGCCTGCTGCCAGGAAGGGAATATGTACCTTGAAATATAACATATTTGCCTGAGAGTGTCCATTGTCTGTATTAAGTATGTGAGATGTAGAGACATGAGATTTAAATCCTCCACTCTCTGTGTTGATGTAGTAGCTAGGTTAGGCAGCTCTTTCTCAAAATATTTATTGTAATGACAAATACTGTCTGCAGTGATGAGTTACTTGTCATCATTTATTATATGGACCATGCTAGAATAAAAAGACTGCTGATTTCACTGTGTAAGGGAAGTTATCAATGATAGTTTTTGGTGTAATGCATCTGATATAACTCTTCTTTGGCATTTCTCAGTTTGCAGTTAAAAAAATCCAACTCTTGAAGATTTAATATTACACAATAATTACAGACAGACTATGGCTCTTCTTGTTTACAACGTCATATGGTAAAAATGGCGATTTGACCTGAAACTTGGGGTTTGTTGAAGCTGTCTTTCTTAGCACACAAATAATTTTTGATATGACATAGCTATCTATCTATCTATAGTATATAGGATCCTTCTGTAAAGGATCATGAACCTGTATTCAATTCTGAATGAACATAGCAGCATTTGAACATGCACACAAATCATAATAACTGAATATCAGTGAGTAAACAATGCTTGTGAAATATATATATATGTAAAAAGGCAGTTGCATAGAAGCCATTTATACGCATGAAAAAGATGAATAATTAGATGTTCAAGCTACTGTCTCTGCATGAAATTAAGTGTTTTGCAAGTGTAAGTTAGTGTATTGTATGGCCATTTACATGTTTACTGTCCATATATCTGGTGTGTTCAAGTTAACTGACTAATAATTTGAGATCTTAGGATATAAAAAAAAGAACTAAAAAACCCTCAAATATTAATCTTGAGAAGAAATAAAAATTAAGACCTTAGTCATTCTTATGCTAGAGAAGTAATACTTAGGACACTGAGTACTTATAAGGCATATTCAGGTAATATAGTATTAGTGCTGTTCTCCATATTAACCAATGCTACAGAACATTTATGTGGGGCTTGATACACTGTTAGTTGCACAGTTTGACTAATTAAATATTGCAATAAGAACAAGACTGTTATTTTTAAAGTTAAATTTTTTAAAAAATATTTTTTTAGAATATAGTAAACTCAAAATAACTGATATGCAATAACATGCTGGAGGTTAAAAAGCTCCATGAAATCTGAAAAAGGAAGACAGATATAGAATATATTTGTCTTCAAAATGCTGTCCAATTGCAATACATTTTATAAGCCCTAAATCTGCTTTGTATTGAACCCATGGTTTATTTATTACATATAAGACATTAATAGAACTCATGCAATTAAATTCCACTCTCCACAGCGTTATAAGTGTTGACACATCCAGAGCAGAACATAATGCTAACTTCTGGTTTCATTCACTTTGCTTGGCCATATACTAGTGCATTAGTACTATCATCAGCTCTGCAAGTAACTATTCACTACTTTCCCCAGGATCACAACACTACCATTTCCATTTGTATGTTTGATATCTTTGAAACTATTACAAGCTGTATAACTAATTCTCTTTTGAGGTAAATGTTAGATCACTCCTCAGAAGACAGTGCAAATTAAAACAACAAATTACAAATTCAAACAATAAGCTGCTAATTAGTAGTACTGACCTCATGTTCTTTCTGTTGAAGTACATGGCACTATTCTTCCCTTCAAATCTTTACTCTATACATTCAGAACAATAAGTTCATTGAAATCACACTTGTTGGACTACTATCTGCTGAAAATGCCAATAAATACTTATGTCAAGGGGTCTTTGCTATACCCTCTAAAGATTCAGCCAACATGTATCTGACACAGCCATTCCTTCACCCCATAAAACTGGGTTCTATTGCACTATGAACATGATCGGTTACCACGCAATAAAATGATCTTTGTAGTTTGTTCAAATTTGTACAAGGACAGACTCCTGAACAAAGTGTAATGGATCTATCTTCTGAAGAAAAGTCACTGGAAAAACGCATCCTAATTTTTTTATCTATGTCTAACAGACTCATCAGTGCTTTCCAACTCTGCACAGATGCTATTTCTGTAATTTCTATAATTTTCCTGAATATATGTAGAAGCTAGTTTCGGACATAGTTTAGCAGAGGCCATTTATGAGAATATCAGTGCTGAGTACACTTAGCCAATACCTTGGGGAGAGCCCAATCCTTTTGCATATAACTTATTCCAGGTAGAAACATTCAGCCCAGAAATCTTTTCTAGGCCAAGGGCTCTTCATTCCCCATATCTTTGGAAAGTCTAAATCAATGAAGATGAATTTGAGGTGGATGAGAGGAAGGAGTTTCTTTAGTTTGGATTCCCAAATGATTTTGTGTTTGGCAGGAGGTAGAGTTTGCGAGAGGAAATCATTAGCCCTAGGGAATAGAATTCTCTGCTAGGAAAGGAGAACGAGCATTGTGCAATGACAGAGAAAAGCTGGAACTGGGCTGTCAACACATATAATAGCAGAGTTTAAGATTTTGGTAGTGGTTTGCAAACAGTTATCTTTGTTCATAACTTCTCCAGCATTTTTAAGCGTGCCAAAGAAACAACACCCAGTTAACTACATGAAAAGCCCTGTAGATGGCATGTTCATAATGTTTCTTTCTCATTGATGACCATTTCATCTAGCCTTGGCTCTGATTGAACTATACATGTATGTTTTCTGAAATAATCCAAGTATTCCTGCTGGTTCCCTAAAGTCAGGAATGGTTGTTATAAGACCACTTAAAACCCTGGCATCATAAGATTAGATAAATACACCAGGGAAAACATTTACCTGTATAAACTTTAGCTGGGTATTGTCAAAGCAATCTTGGCACAGGAAAAGCATGGACCTGTTGGAGCAGGCCCAGAGACTGTTCAGAATTCTGAAATATTTCTCCTATAAGGACCCCTTATTATATCTACTTATTGCTTTACTGTATGTTTATAAAGTAGAATTGACCATAGTCAAGCTATAAAATGAAAAATATAGTTGATCTGTGCTTCAATAGTATGACACTAAAGAATGAATTTGTTTATGGTTTATTTTAACATGCTTTTGAGGTTTTGGCTATAAAGTAATTAATTAATAACAGTATCTTTTTTACTGAAAGGTATAGAATAGAAAAGCCCACACAAATGATGATAGCCTCTTTTCAATATTCTATTTCTTTTAATGAAAAGGCTTGCACCAAAGGATCTACCCCCAGAGGATTTTCCAAAGTAGGATTTATGCTTTCCTACTTTAGTCTCCCTTTTTACCCTGAAACAGACAAGATTTTGAATGCTTTGGGTTCTGCTGTTGTTTCACTTGTACAATGCTTATAATACCTTTGAATGACCTCAGTGTTGTCAAGGTTTCAGAAATCTTTACTTAAGCTAACTCAACCACAAAAGTACCTGAAAAGAAAAAAAGTTTTTAGGTTGTAACAAACATTACATTTAATGAGTACAGTGCACATGTAATGATACACTGAATCAGTATGAAGCCTCAAATAATGCTTTCTGTTGGCACTATAAAAGGAATGTAATTTTTCTTGTTGAAATACCATTTTTCAGTTACTGCATGACTGATGTGGTAATTATCCCTTACACCTGGGATTTAAATCCAATCCTACAAGCCCATTTTCTGTTTGCAAGCTGTCAGACTGATGCATAGGTTTTGTTCTTATCTGGCAGTAGGCGAGGAATCAGTAATTCAGAAACAACAAAGCCACTAATGGGTCATCATGTAATCGGCACTGAAAATGGCAATCTGTAATGAGTTTGGAAACACAGATGAGGAGACTAAAATTGATTACTTATCATATCTAAAAATTTCAATTTTATTGCACAACTGTTATCAATCTTGCCCATAAATTTGAGGATTAGTTGAGAAAGAATAAAGATTACTTTTAAATTAGGTGAAAAGAAGACAAGTTATTTAAATGTGATTCACATGTTCACATTGTTTTATATTCCATTGCAAAATACGGTATATCTTGTTGCTTAATCAGTACTGGTGTAAGATTCATTCCCCTAAAACAAATATTAGTTCAGTAATGAAAAGAAGAGAAATACTGAAGTCAGTCAAATTTGACATTATAGAGTATGATAATGAACTGAGAAGATACGAGCTGCTTCTCAGCAAAGTAACAAAACATATTTTTTCCTTACATTAGAAGTATAACTCCTGGCTACTCCTGGCTCTTTTAGCTTTCTGACAGCAACTTACAATTAGGTGTCAAACTCCTTTTCTCAGCTAAGGACAATAAATCTCCATTTCCTGCACTGATAAGATTAGAGCTAGTATGATAAACAGAAATTAATTATCATAGATATTACCAATAGGGTTCTGATCAAGTAGTCTGCTGAAAAGGGAAGAAATTCAGGACATCATCTGTCATTTTTTAGTCCATTCTTTTTTAAGGAAATTGCTTCTTTTCCAATGTAAGCATGTGTTATCTTTCTTCTGCTCCAGAAGAAGCTGTAAGTTCTCCACTAGTGTCCATCTATCAACTTATAAAATTCTTTCTAATCTAGAAAAGACAGATCTGCCCAATGAAAGAGAAACCAATCAATTCTTTTTTATATAACTGGGTATTCAGTCCAAGGATTTTAGAGAAATAAGAGTACATATTAACTATCATGTGTAGCATTCATAAGTCCAGAACAACATATAATTTACCTTGTGCATGTAGGCATTTTCAGGCATGGTCTGAAAACAATTTCACAGAATCAC